>WNHD01008380.1:0-10516 GCA_011057455.1 Ganaspis sp. Gsp50
AATCAATTATTCAGTTGTAATTATGAATTAAAACAGATATTAATAACTATATTTTGCACAGAGTATAGAAAACTCGTGATTCTGTCGTTTCCGCGTGAAGCCGTCCCTGCTCTTTCTTCCACCCGTTACCACTTGAAGCCAGATCGTCTCGCGGTAGATGAAATTCTAATCAATTCTCGGACGCAACATGCCTTAACATTTTAAATGATATCTCGATAACAATTTAACATTTCTTAAGTTTTTAAAGCTCATTTTAAAGCTGAAAGTCCAACGCTTAAACCTGTGTTTTCAAAAAATGTTTAATTACATTTTTCTAGATTTTTCCAGGAGTTAAAGTAAAGAGAGAAAAATTAGTTTATTTGATAATTTTTCTTTTGTTTTTCCATCTTTACAACTCAGAATATAATGGACGAAATGACTTGAAATATAGCTTATTTTACGCCAAATTTAATAAGCTTTCGAATAATTTTTTACATTTTGTTGTATCTCTTTCCGTTCCAGAGATATTGCCGAAAAAGTAATAGTATGTTTTTTAATCGAGTCTCGCGTAAGCGTCCGCATAATTTTGGACAATAGTGTATTTTTCAAAAATCAGCCGCCATTTTATTAATTTTAAAGATTTTGGAAATTTTCAAATGGATTTTTAAAGAAGTCAAATTTACCTATAAGAATCTAGAATAGAAATTAGATTATCTTAATTAGAAAAAAATGGCATGCAAAAACAATTTTATTCTTGCGGTTTTTCGATTTTTAACGTAAAAAATAAAAATACTCACAACTTCTTTAAAAACTGTCTATTTCCAAATCGTCAGAATACGTGTCCTCTCATTTTCCATGAAGAATATTATATTCGATGGGCAACTGAATCTAAACTAAGAACTTTTTCGTCTGCCTGATTTGAAATGGATTTGGTCTACAGTAGAACTAGTACTAGATCTACTGTGGAACTTGTACAAGATCTTGTACAAGTTCTGCATAAGAAATTGGAACAAGAACCAGAACAAGAACCAGAACAAGAACCTGAACAAGATCCCGTACATGTTCTTGTACATTAACATATTTATATTGGGGTTCTTGTATGTGTTTTTGTACAGGTTCTTGTACAGATTATTTTTCAATTTCTCATGCAGAACTTGTACAGGATCTTGTACGGGTTCCACAGTGGATCTAGTACTTGTTCTACTGTGGATCTTTGACATCACAAAGTAACAAAATTTAATTCGAATACAATTTTATTTTTATTTTTTTTATAAATAGGACTCAAATTATCTTAACTAATGTGTTAATTCTTAGGAAAAATTTTCACGTCAAAAAAAGTACATGCCCTAAAAAGGGTAGCACTCTCCCTAAAGGGATTCTTTAAAAAAAAGGAAGGAGAAGGGGCTTAGTCTTACCTTCTAGACTTCAAAACGTCAATCGTCGATTAACCGGAGGTTTTACCACTACTGATCGAATTTGTCGTCTTTGGGAGATTTCAACTTTCTGGCCTCGAAGTAAGGTCGCCGAAACTTCGTCCCGGTCTTCTAATTCGGCAATAGGAGAATTGTCAAGGCTTAGAACGTCATCCTCCGAATCTATCCTCTTTTGAAGGGAGGAGAGTTTTTGTGTCTTTTTCGGGGAACGAAGACAACTAATTGTTTTTCCCGGAGTGGGAGGGAGTTGATTATAATCCTCAAGAGCCTCTGGAGCAGGTTGACGGAGTTGTTGGATTTTTTGATAACTGGGTGGAATTATCACTTGTATACCCTGCAGAAGAAGCTTTTGAGGCGCAAAAGCTAACTTTCTTTTTTGTCCGAGTCGATTTTTTGGCCAATTTTACGTTTCTCCTGATGCACCTCTTGATTTCTCCGATTCATAAGGAAAAGCGTGGAGATAAAGAAAAGAATGAAAAGAAAGGAAAGCTCGTGTCGCCAATGATTTAGCAAAGACGTTAGGAATTTGGAGAAGACGTCCCCAAAAGGCGACTGTCCAGTTTATTTGCGTCGCCGAAATTAATTCATGACTGACTAAAAGGAAAAAAGGAAACTTGCGTCACTATCTAGTAACAACGATTATTTAGAAGTGGATTGAGATCAGGTTTCATCTAAAAAAAAGGTTTTCTTAATTTTTTGAAGTTACTTCCTTTATTAATTTTAGAAGAAGCAACTTTTCGGATTGAGGTCTCAAGCGGTACTGAACTGGGCTCGTGAACGCGATTCCTTTTCTTAAAGACGCATGAGCGGTCATTGGCGGATTTCTTATTGGTAGGTATATCTCTCTTCTGATAGGACGGTTAATCGCGAGAGTGGATCGATATCCACTCGTTATATATCTTCTCGTTGATAATACAGCACTAGAGGGCGTTACTACTCTTTACACCTTATGAAATATAAGAAGAACCCTATTTTATGAATTTCAGCTTTGGCTGCGACAAGGAAATGTATAGACGCATGCGTCAATCTCTGCCGGGCCTTGTCGCTACAAAGTTTATGTTCTTTTTAAATACAGGTACAAATAAAAGTTTAATTCGCAGTGAAGATAGCATAAATATTTAGCATATTCTTACAGTAAAGATTCAAACAAAACTTAAATCTGTTTTTTTTCTTTTTTTTTAAAAAAAAAGTAATTATTCTTCGAAACTTAAATGGATCTAAAAAATAAAATAATCTATATAACACAGTTAAGACGAGACCAAATAAAATGTAGAAACGATTATGTTAATTATTCTTTTTTCGCAGGTTACAGTGTCCAGGCATCGGATTGTCTAGTCCCTTAGTTGCTGGTGGCACATTGTTTCATCCTTGATTCCGTGACCGACGTGGCCTTCCTCTTCTTCGCGATCCTATTGCGTCTGGTCTGTCATTGTTGAAATTATTCTTAATGCCTATCAAATTCCTAGGTAGGGTCGATTCTCTTTCGTGATCAACTTCTTCTGTCGCCCTGTGATCTCTATCCAGAGGACTACTATGACCTTGAACCTGTCCTGGTCCAAACGTTCCTTCAGTAACGACAAGCAACAGTTCATTATCACAAGTTCCAACTTCATGAATGACCTTTTCTCTGGTATGATATGGAAGTACTTGGTCACCGCTAATTTTGACGTATCTACCATCTATTCTGATCTCATAAATTTCATTGCCGAGTACACTGGTAACACAAAAAGGTCCTTTCCAGCGTGGAGCCAGACCAGCATTGACACCGAGTATCTTATTTGAAAGCACATGGTTTCTTATTCTGACGATATCACCACGCTTGAACCTAGACGGGTGGTCAGAACAGACAGGATATTTCTTTTTTATGTATTCTTTCTGATGTGTTTGAGCGCTTTTTTGAATTTCGAGGACTGTTTTTTCTTTTTCATAGGTCTCATGAGTCGGAAAATCCCATTCTCCTGAATGTACGCGTATTAAATAGAATCATTGGGATATCAACGTCCCAATTTTTATGTTCTCGCACGTAAAGTCGCAACCGCATGCCTTTCTTTAATTCCTGGTATGTCCTTTCAGTGGGATTCGCCTGTGGGTGATAGATAGGAGTTGTCTAAAGATTGACATGCCACCTATCGCAAGCTCTACTCCATTCCGAACTCGTAAATTGGGTTCCATTATCCGAAACGATATTCCGAGGGTAACCATATCTTGCAAAAACTTCCGTTTCTACTACACTGATTATTTTATTGGTTTTCGCATTACATAGTGAAAACGCCTCAATCCAACGAGAAAACAAATCAGTCAAAACCAATAGAAATTTCTTTCTACGTGGAGACATTGGATATGGTCCCATAAGATCAATAGATACGGTCTCCCAAGAATTTTAAATTTGCTTGGGTTTGCTGACTTCTTTAACAGGTACTCTAGAAGACTTACAACACATACAGAGAGGGCAAGTTTTTACATATTTGCACACGTCCCCACGAATTCCTTCCCATGTAAAATGTCCTTGTATTGATCGTAGAGTCTCTTCCCCTTTTGGATGACCAGCAATATCAGCGTCGTGGTAAAGAAACAAAACTCTTTCCTTTTGGGTCTCAGGTATCACTAACAACCATTGAGTCCCAATCAATTTCCAAAATCCCGAGGAATCCACTTTGTATTCCTAGAAGAATTTTTGATCTTTCGATTGAAGATTCTCGAGTTTTGAAAGTTTATTCCATCGAGACACGAGTTTAAAATATATTACATTAGAAAAAATTTTTTTTTTTGAGTACCAGGGGTGTACTGTCCCCTTAAGCAAAATTTTGCAAAAACCAATCTAGAAATTGATAGTTTTTACATTCTTTTTGCAAAAGAATTAGAATATAGACAATTTTTCTTTTATTCCAAAGGATGTGGTCCACTGAGTTTAAAACTGAGTTTCTCACTATGTGGAGCAAAATGTGTCATAATGAGGGGGTGGAAAGCTACAATCTTTCAATTTTCTCGAACTCTATGCAGGATATAGTAAATTGGAAGGGAATGGAAAGCTACATTCTTGTAATTTAGTTAATTTGTATGCAAGATTTGGTAAAGTGTGTCACAGAATTTGAGAAAATTGCAAGAATATAGATCTTCACCCTTTGACTTTGTCATATTTTATAATGTTAAATGAAAAATATGGATTTCAGAGAAAAATGTTTTCTACAAATATTGTAGAGATTTTTGTGAGCCATAAATTTACTTTTGCAACTTTTCGTCGAAAAGTCGTAATTTGCGACTGATCGTCAAAATCATATTGTATTTTTCTTTGTAAAATAGTGGAAAAATTTACCATCTCTCCAAGGTCAAGAATTCAGTCCTAAACTTAGTGAACCCTTATGATTAAAATAAATAAAGTTGTCCATCCTTCAATTTTTCTGCAAGGAGAATGTAAAAATCTGCAATTTTCAGATTGGTATTCGTAATTTCTCGCTTAAATAATTAGCTGGGATTTTAAAGCAAAAAGATTTCTGATGTATGTGAAAATCCGAAAAAGTCCCCGTTAACCATTCTACTCGTCATTTTTCATTCATTTCGGCCTCGTCTTTTTAGCTTTAAGATCAGCGTGAGTAGTTTTACTTACATATATTTAATAACAACCAAAATTCATTGGATTTCAACTAACTTCGAGATATTGAGGGAAACTTCACAAAATATTCCAGCAAGCTTCCTGGGAAGAAATTTGAATGAAAAGCATTGAATACTTTAAATATTCTGAACACATGATTTTGGAGTAACTTAATTTCTGAAAATTACTGGTCAATGATTTTACTGTCAACATCAGTATACAACATAACATAAGAATTGTATATAAAGAATTATTTTAAATATCTTACCATTACATTGTTGAAAGTCAGGTTTAATATATATAATATCATTGTAATTAATAAACAGGATGATGCATAAGAATTGACTTCATCTACTAACCTGTTAGAAAAAAGAAATAAGAAATTATTTTCTTTTTGAATTCTATTTGTAATATAATGCAATATTCAAAACTAATGAAAAATTATTATATTCATTTTATCAATAATTTGCTTCCTCACAAGGACAACTCCACTTTGTTAATTAATTTTTGATAAAACATATATACATTATACACCTACCGGTCAGTAGGATTTACCCACTCCATTGCAATTGAATGCATTGCAAAATAGTTATTTGTGACAAAAGTCCAAGTGCTGTTTAGGGTTTTCAAACCACATATAATTTTTTGTCATTTGCACCTTAAAAACGAGGTTAGGTACTATTAGTCGATGAAAAGTCGCCATGAATGCAGATGTGCATGAATTTTCTCCAAATCTTAGATGGCCTAATCATTAATTGGCCTAAATTCATTTGTCATTATTGTTAAATATCCATATTCTTATTTAGCCTTATCGTTATTGGGTCTAATTCTTATTTGGAACAATCTTTATTTAACATAATTTTCATTTGATATAATTTTCATTTGACATAATTCTCATTTGGCCTAATTGACCTTTAAGCTAATTCTTCTACAGCCTAATCTTTAATTAACCTCATTCTTATGTAACTTAATATTTATAATGCCTAATTGAGGCTCCCGATCTTAAAAGGGCACACGCTTGGATTCTGGTGAAAAATGTTGGCCCTGAAGGTGAAAATTTTGAAAATGTTCAAAATGAAATTTTATCGACAGTTTATTGTTTAGAAACAAAAAACACATATTTTTTTCCATTAAACTTTTTTTTTAAGATTCTTATTTTTAATAAAAAAATAGAAAAACAGAAAAAAATTTCTTTAGAAAAACAATTACTTTTTAATAATTACACCGCCATATCTCAACCAAATATTGTTGAATTTTAATGAAAATTGGTACAGCTATTCAGTAAATAATAGGGACGGATATAGTGGAAGCGAAAATGTAAAATAAATAAATTGTTTAATAAAAATTAATAACAAAGTTATAATTTGGAAATACGCATTTTAACAACTTCACATGCAGGGGATTTTACGTTCTGTTTGAGTCTGAAAAGACTTCCAGTGAGAAAGTTTTTCGTTTATTATTAAAGAAGTTTTTTACAAAATTTTAAAAAGATCCATAAAATATTAGTGGAAATAAAACGATTTTAAGAAACTGCGCGCTGCTGTCAACGATTAAACTGTGGTTTTACTAAGGTCACTGCGGACAGTAATTTTAAAGCTTAAAAATTTTAATACATTTTTGTGTTCAACTCGTGATTACTTTAATAAATATAAATATTTTTTCATGAAATTTGGACACAAAATTCTTTAAACTATTCTAAATTTGAAACAATAATTGAGAAATGTTCAATTATTTCCACGACTCAATAATTAATTGTTTAAATAATTGTTTTTTATCACAAAATTATTCTCACAAAAAAAAGAAATTTATTTTCTTATTATTATATTATCACAAAAAATATAAAATTATTTTCTTTTTTTGTGATAATAATTTTGTTCAAACTCTAGTCGAATTTACTTATACTTTTTCGATTTTTTTGAAAATATCATAAAATTGATAAATTAAAAATTGTACCGCCGGTAGGATTCGATCTCTCGACCCTCAACTTTTCAGTCGGACGCTCTATCCACTGCACTACGCAACTTTTCTTGAAACGAAAGTAATAGAAGTTTTAAGTTTTCGCGAATTTTATAATTCATATATTGTTTTAAAAATAACAAAATAATAAAATTTCTTGGTAAAAAATTAAATAGTTTAAATTCTATTTTAAAAATATTTTAATGCTGGAAATAAAAAGATCTTTAATTACGAAAATTGAAAATTTCCTTCAAAATTTAGACTTAGAATTTTTTTTACTTAATTTGAAAAACTTATCACAAAACTAAAAAATTAAAAATGTTATTTGATATTTTAAAGTTAAAATACTTTTTCCACATAGTATTTACAATAATTTTAATTTCTGATGAATTATTTTTTGATGTACAAAGAATGTTATTTGTTCAGACGCAAAACGTTTTTAAAATGTTCTATATCGTCCTTAAAACATAATCCACTTGAGAACAAATCACCGATATAGAGTATCAGTGAGGCAATGGGTGGGCCCACTGTGAAAATAGTGGAACTATCTTAACTCGAAAAGATGGTCAGGGTTGTGGCCTGGGTTATGCTTAACCCCATGAAACGTGACACAATCCTGAAGGGTATCAAATACTAAAATCAGGCTTTTGATACGTCCAAATAGAGGGTGTCTTCGTGTGGGAAGGAAACTCCGGGCACCGGGACCAAACTGGGTGGAGGGTGGACCTTCGCGTTGGGAGTGCCTGAGTCTTCTTTAGCGGACCTGCAGGACCGAAACTTTCAGGTTTGTTTTAAAGCTGGTTAGGTCACTTTTCGAGTGAACAAACGAGCAACGGGCCCTGAGGTGGAGGAACTGAGGGCTCAGGAAGTAGCACCGAAGAACACCGGCCAATCTTAAATGACTGGTCGGGGTATTCTGTGCATTTAGATTAATTTGCATCATTGTAAAAGCGTGACGGCGATATTAGCCAAGCGCAGGACAAAGATGCAGACAGCCATAGATTATATTCAGGAACTCTGGGCTTACAGGGGCACTATTAGAGGCCTTGGCGGATGTGAAGAACTAGTCTCCTCAACACCAGCATCAGTTCCGAGAGCGTGTCTAATCTTGAAAGGATTAGATGCACCCTCATTGACGGGTCTTTGTACTAAGAACTTAGGTTATTAAAGTTAAGTACTAGGAGAGGGAGAGAAGTTATTATCGCCTCTGCTAACTTTCCTGGCGATATGGAACTCGTTCCACCGACCTAGGTAACTAGGCTAGTGAAATATTATCAAGAGAAGGGACTACTCTTGATTTGGACTGTGATGCTAATGCATCTCACGTTGTGTGAGATAGCACTGGTACCGACGAAAGGGAAGAGAAACTCTTTGAGTTTTTAGTAGATACTGATTTAGATATATAAAATTATGGAAACGAACCAACATTCGAAACTGCCAATAGGCAGGAAGTGTTGTATTTAACGATTTGCTCCAGGTCTGTTTGAAGGACTCTGCAGGACTGAAGATTCTCGGAAGAGGACTCTATTTCTGATCACAGGCTCATCACATTCAGAATAGAGGCAGCATATCAGCCAATAAAGTAGGATAAAAACCCGCGGAGAACTTAATGAGTCTCATATAATGAGGACCAGAGAGACTCCTGGGACCGCTTTCCACCGAAGTATGGTAATGAATAAGAATAGGAACTAGCAGCATATCATCTGCGTAGGGCCACTATGACCTCTTACGAAAGAAACTGTCTTGACAAAAGAATTGCTTCAGGCAGGAAGGTGCATTGGTGGGATTCCCGTCTCGAGGAACTGAGGTAAACAGTAAGGTGGCTCTTTAATAGAGCTAAGGAAAGTGGCAACCAAGAATCTTGGGAATTCTACCGTAAGATAAGAAGGACCTACAAAAGAGCATCGAGACTTTATAAAATTTTAGCTAAGGACCCTACCGCCAAATTGAGAGCAATTAAACTCCCAAATGGTCATTTTGCACAATCTAAGGAGGAATGTCTGGAGCATCTGATGAAAATTAACTTCCTAGACTACAAAAAAATGGTACATAATAAATTGAGATGAGGAACAGTATAAATCACCAGGAGGGGACGGGGTACATCAGGTTCTTTTATAAAGAGGCTTGGAACACATACGAACCCCCTATCGAAGATAATAAGAGCATGTGTAACTCTAGGTTACACACCTGAATGATGGAAGATGACAATGGTGGTGTTTATTCCGAAGGCTGCCAGAGCAGCTTATACTGTCTGATCGACAAGCCACTGCATATAGGACAATATACATATAGGTCCGGATTCTCGGTCGAAAGCAAAGAACTGTGGTGCGCCTGAAACACTTATTAAGTGGATCAAAAGTATACATCGGGAACGATGATTAGTAGCAGAATATGGCGAGGAAAAAAGAAAGGGCCTGGTCTTAAATGGATGCCTACAAGGAGGGGTGCTATCGCCTTTATTGTGGTGCATAATGGCAGACGGGTTTCTATGGAGGCTCAATGCGCATGGATTTTTCACGCAAAGTTATGCTGATGATTTCCTGATAACACTGAAAGGAATTGTTTTAGTGGTACTCTTTGAATTAATGCAGAGGGCACTAGGGATCGTAAAGCAATGGTGCGATCATACTGGGCTGTCTATAAATCTGGAGACGACACATTTAGTCATCTTCACTACGAAATATAAGGTCCCTTGATTAACAGGGCCTTTATTTTATGGCAAAGAGGTAGCAATTTCTAAGTCGGTTAAATATCTGGGATTAATTCTAGATAGGAAGCTGAACAGGTAGGAGCATCTGGTACACCAGTACAAAAAATTTTGTACTGCGTTTTGGATCTGCAGAAGGGCAATAGGATCGTTTGGGGGTCTAAAACCGAATATGGTGCACTGGATATACAAGATGATTCTGAAGCCTAGATTTCTGCATGCGGCAGTTGTCTGGTGGCACAGAACGAAACTTATTACGGTAAAAAGTAAACCGGAGCAACTACAGATAATGGTTTTCAGAGGGATAACTGGAGCAATAAGAACTATGCCAACAGCGGCGCTAGGCTTCATGCTCTCAAAAGAACCTCTGCATATATCTGCGATGGCTCACTACAGGGATCACAGTCGTTTTTTCGATCAATTTTAGGTGCAAAAGGGGATTTTTAATTTTAAAATAGGGGATTTTCTTCGGTAAAAAGGGGATTTTAGAAAGAAGAAAAAAAGAATATAACATTGTAATATTTAAGAACTTCAAGAATTTTAGTTAATTTCTTGCTTTTAATTTAAAAGTATAATTGATTGCCTTTTAAATATTTTGAAGAAGGTCTGAAGTAATTTGAAGTATTCTTGAATATTTTAAAGACATTT
The DNA here is from genome assembly GCA_011057455.1 of Ganaspis sp. Gsp50. Taxonomy (NCBI): domain Eukaryota; kingdom Metazoa; phylum Arthropoda; class Insecta; order Hymenoptera; family Figitidae; genus Ganaspis; species Ganaspis sp. Gsp50. The sequence continues at coordinate 10,313 of WNHD01008380.1, forward strand.
TAAGTATTTTTAAGTATTTTTATGTATTTTCAAATATTTTGAAGTATTTCAAAGTAGTCAGAAATATTTTAGAGTAGTTATAAGTATTTTTGAATATTTAAAAGAAATTTGAAGTATTTTTAAGAAGCCTGAAGTATTTCAAAGTAGTCTGAAGTATTTTAGAGAATTTTTAAGTATTTTTGAATATTTTAAAGTAATTTTGAG
>WNHD01008383.1:0-15753 GCA_011057455.1 Ganaspis sp. Gsp50
CATTTTCTATATGACGTTTTTACCTTGTTGCCATCCATAAGAGGAAAAATGGACCACCATGCTACACATAACCAGCACATTATCAGAAAAACAGCACTATTCAATTTAGCATAATGAGCAGTGCTTTTGGCAATTTCAAAATGTTCCATACGACTTGGCGTAAAGATTGGAGTTTTAATTCTCTGAATTAGTTCCTCTATTTTCTTTCGTTTAAGAATAAAGTTAATTAACTTAACGCAGAAAACAACAACAGTAATGGTAAAAAAGGAACTGTCAATCAGTTTATGCAAATCGTGACGATATAAATACATCTTTATAATTTGTGTAGGCAAAAGCGCCAGATTGTAAGTTAAATGAAAGAAGAAACTGAAGACATTGTAAATAGTCCTGCAATTCGATTTACTGAGTATCGAAATTCTTGTTATAACATATTTTTAGTAAAAATTTCAAAAAGACCTTAATGCAGGAATTTTTACCGATGCGGGCCACATGCCGTGCAACGTGAAGATTCTTAAAGCTATAATAAATCCGTCTTCCGGGTTATAGACCTGCATTACTGCAAAGACAATTTTCTAATAAGAAAATGGTTAGGGTATAAAGGTATCTTATTACGTAGGTAGATAGGTTGAATATCATTTGATTCGTATATCGAAACACTGCAAATTGTATCTTACTACGTCGTTACATTACAAATTAAGGTTCAACAAAAGTTACGCCCATTCTCATTCTAGTCTTCGTCTTCCTGGGAATGTCTGAATAATTGAACAAGTTCCTCCCTCTTATTGATAGCAAAATATTTTGATCTGTGCCTATTTAGTAACAAAATCTCTTCCATCTAATAAGGTAATAAGTAGTCTGTTGTCAAAAGTTTTCCTTTATTCGTAACTATGTCTTGTTCGATTTAAAAAAAAGTAATAAATATTTATAAATATAATATATTATAAATTTTATTAACAATATTTTATTTTATTCAAAATCACTGAAATTGTCATTAACTAGAATCTCAACCCAAAAATGCTTTATTCATCCTTAATATAAAATCTCGTAGGCCTGAGCTTCGTTGAGTAAGATGGAAGATGCCTTGATATTTTTTAAAATGTGTTTTAATATTAGTCAAACTTTGTAAAATTGTTCAAAATTGCTTTGTACGAGTTGAGAAAGTGAGTGGTTTAATAAATTCTCTTAAATATTTATTTATAAAATCAAATATACAAGTTTTATGTCACTTATCAATTTGATGTTGTCAAAGAACAGTAGGATGAAAGATTGTATCTCATTGTACATGATATCAAATATAAATTAAAAAGTTGTGAACCCAAAAGAGGATAATAATAATAATTAATATATTGTACGATTAATACTTAATACCTAAGTAGATCCAAAGTATTTGAAAACGAGAATTCAAGTGTCCTATTCTAGTTTGAGTATTTTTGTCCTATCGAAAGGACGCTGAATATTCTATAATTGCATACTGGTACTGGAATGAATAATGAAAAAAAATGGAATCATTCTCTTCTAATAAAAACTTTATTATATAAAATTGATGAACATTGAAAAATATAAAAAAAACGGATTTTGATTCTGCCTTAAGTATTTGCTTTTCACATCATTTTAGATATATAGCAGATACAATAACAGTATTATTAGTTTTCAAAAGTTTTTTAAACATTAAGCTTCTGGCTCACAAGTTTTGAAACACTGTAAACTAAAATGAATTTTATACGTATAAGCATTAGTCTGTTTATGGCAAACATTCTTTGACATATTTTTTAAGCATCAGAATGATCTTGTAGCAAAGGCATTTTGATGAATAACTATGAAGTCTGGTATATATTGTTGCATAACTTCGATAATTAAATTAATTATTCTTCTTTTGAAGTCGTTTTAGCAGTACATAGAAAGAATATGTTGACTTTAATGCCTAGACAAAATTCATCGAATTTAAAAGTGAACGTATACATTCATGTTTAAACATATTATATTACACCGAAACGCCAATTCTGTAGTGTTGTTGAACTATACAGAATCGGCGTTCCGGTGTACACACATATGCCCACATGAAAAGACCCCATGGAATGATTTCAGAACAGTTTACAGAAGAGTTTCCAGCCGAGTTTACAGGGAAATTTCAGAAGAAATTCCAGGAAAGTTTTCAGGAGGGTTTCGAAAAGAGTTTCTAGAAGAGTTTCTAGAAGAATTTCAAGCAGGATTTCCACAATGATTTTCAAAAAAGATTCCAGAAGAGTTTCCAGAAGATTTTCTAGAAGAGTTTCTAGAAGAGATGCCAGAAGATTTTCCAGAAGATTTTCCAGAAGAGTTTCCAGAGGAGTTTCCAGAAGAGTTTCCAGAAGAATTTATAGAAGAATCTTCAGAAGAGTTTCCAGAAGTGTTTCCAGAAATGTTTCCAGAAGTATTTCCAGAAGAATTTCAAGAAGAAAATCCAGAAGCATTCCCACAATGATTTTCAAAAAAGATTCCAGAAAAGTTTTTAGAAGATTTTTCAGAAGAATTTCTAGAGGAGTTTCCAGCAGAGTTTACAAAAGAGTTTCCGAAAGAATTCCAGATTAATATCCAGAAATGTTTCTGAAAACTGTTCTAAAAACACTTCTGGAAACTCATCTGGAATCTTATTTGGATATCATTGTGGAAATTTTTCTGGAAACTTTTTTTGAAATCCTTCTGTAAATTCTTCTGGGAACTCTTCTGAAAACTCTACTTGAAATTCTTCTGGAATCTCTTCTGGAATCTTTTTTAGGTATCATTGTGTAAATTCTTCTGGAAATTCTTCTGGAAACTTTTTTGGAAATCCTTTTGGAAACAAATGTGGAAACTCTTGCAGATACTCTGCTGAAAACTCTACTTGAAATTCTTTTGGAAATTCTTCTGGAATCTCTTCTAAAAGCTCTTCTCGAAACTCTTCTGAAAACTCTTGTGGAATCATTCCATGGAATCTTTTCACGTGGGTGAATAGTTACAAAAAACAGCACAAAACTTATAGAGGAAGTTTTTAACTTACACGTAAAAAAGTATTGAGCGACAATAAAACAAAATTCCAAACACGTATTCTGACTGGAATTTGCAACTGTGACATTAATATAATTAACAGTTTTCTAAATCCCTTATTTGGGACTGAAGCCCATGAACATTCATAAATTGCATCCACCAGTTCCGAAGACTGAATCATAAGAGAAATTTACAGTTATTGAAATACAGTCACTTAATTTTAATTTAAGAAATTTACACTAGTCATTTAAAGTGAACGGACATTTGCACCGAGTTTGCAAACTAAATGCGGGTAAATAATGCTTTGCAGAAGATTAACTCTAAAAAGATTTTTGTGACTTTAAACATGCTTATTCTGTGTTAAAACAAGATTACTTTTGTGCATACAAGGTCCTCTTGTTAATTATATCCCGCACTGTGGAGGGGTCCAATTTTTGAAAATGTTAACTCATAGCATACCTTTTCAGTAAGATCATTCCCTCTTGACGTATAGATATAAATTTGAAACAACATGCACAGTTGATACAGTAAAATAACGTAGAACTGACTTGTATTAGGAGATAACTAAAATATGCCAAATTCAGTTAATGCTAGAACACATTTTCATGACCATAAGAACAAAGGGTGTTTAGAATTCTGTATATATTTTGGAATTGAATTTCCTGTTCAGTGCTAGAGATATGCTAAAATTCTATGAGATTATGAGATATGCTAAATATTGGGACATTCCATGTCAAGCGAATCAGTTTCTATGGGGTCAATTGAAACGTGTAATAGATTAAAATCTTATTTTTGAAGTGCTTTATGAAACAAGCCAAGACCTTTTAAAAAATTCTATATGGCGTCCTAAATATGGCACGTGAAAGGACGAGAATCTAAGAAATTTCTAATAAAACCTTCATTAATTAATCAGTGAAAAATGTTCAAATTGTCATTTAACGATTCATAAGTAATGTCTAACATTAAGAGGTTAACAAAATTAAAATTTAAAGAAATTTTCAAAATTCAAAATGGTGGCTCCAATATGGCGGCTAACTTTTTGAAAAATTCATGTCATAAGATTAAACATATTATTATAATAAACAAATAAAAACATTTATTTGGAATTAATTCTACTCCCGCCCTGGAATTATCTATTCGATAAGATTTATTTCACGTTTGAGAATATTTCTCTTTACAACACATTTCTCCGCATTTTGTAGCAACTCATTTGCTGTCAAAAACAAAATTTTTCGCAAGGCTTCACTAGAGTGTACAACAATTCTTAAACGAAATACATATTTATTTGAACTTGTTTCGTAGTCATCCTAAGAAGCTCCGTTATTTTGACAGACGAATATGAGTTAATTTATCATCAGGAACATGCTTCATAGACTTACCTAATTTTAAACTTATTTCGAATATCGCCTGACAGCACTGACATCAGCCACATTATACTTATAAAGCATACTATAATAAACAAATGTAAGACATTATTTCTGTCTCAATAACGCACTTGAAATTCGGTTAATACAACTCCTCCACAAAATAAACATGACTGTACGCTTCAAAAGTTAAACGTTTCCTGCATTTTATCCTACACACCAAAAAATATGCAAATATTTGTCACTGGCTTACATGAAACGCAGCACAAATTTTTCTATCTATCGACCACCTTCACCATGAAGTTGATTCTAAAAACTTCATAGAATACTATAAAGCGAAGTTTCATGTAAAGGAGTTTGAGTATGCTTATGATTCTTGGTGAAATTCGTACTCTTGTTGAATATTTCATTTTTAATTAATATCTAGTTCTGACTTTAGATTTCTACTCTAAATATCCATACAAATTATTTACCATGCACTGTTAAAAAAATATAGATTAATTTTAATGCAAATATATTGGAAGTTTTTTCCACGCACGTATGTGAAATTTAAATTATACGTGAATATAAAGTAATGTAAGTGTGCATTAATTTTAATGCGCATGCGTGGAAAAAACTTCCAGCACTTGTAAATGAATTTTCATTCATGTGTACATTAATTTATATATGTGACCGTCCGCGAGAAAAGGGGGCTTAGCTCTCAAACGTGAATTTCACAGGAGAGACGGACAAAGAGAAGACAGAGAATGTGATGCGCCAAAACGTCTATTTTTAAAGCTTTATAACAAAAAAAGTTTTAAAGCTTTATAACAAAAAAAGTAATTAATGAAAACAATTTTGCTCTTTTTTTTTATTTCAAAAGCAACTCAAAATCTATCAATTTTAATAAAAAAAATAAAGATCAATAAGCGCTGATTTTGTAGGGATAGAGTACAAATAACAATAAAAAATGCAATATACCTAACAAGCCTACGTTTGAATTTTAATAACAATTGAAATAATTAGAAAAATGGATTTATAACTTTTGGAAATGAAAGTAGATCTCAAAAACTATCAATTAGTATCATAAAATTGAAATTGACTTTTAAGAGCTAAGCCCCCTTTTCTCGCGGACGGTCACATATATTAAAGGTTAGGCTTTTATTACACTGAAAAATATACTCATAAAACTTGTAGTGCTTTCAGAATTTGACGTCATATAGTTCTAAAAGCATGTAATACATTAAATTTATAGTATTGTATTTGAGTTTATTTTAAATTTGATAAACTATAAACACATACTTTTATACTAATAGAATTAGATCCCAAAAGCACCACATTTTCATCAGCCAAATATTTTTTGCACACTGTAAAATTAAAGTAAATATACCGAATTTTCTTATCGATAAACCGTTTTTTATTATGTTTATTACATTACACGAAAAAAACTTTGCGTCCATGCGTTCATGGGAGACGACAACGTGCAGACTATTTTCTTTCTTTGCACACGCGCGCACTCTGTAGTTCAGATCGCGCTGTTTGAAAAGTACAAGTTTTCATTCATTCATGCTTTAAATTTCAGTTACCTATGTATTGATTTCAATGTTAAAGTAAAGGTAAGTTAAATTCAAAATATATGTAATTGGAATTTCATCTTCTTATAAATTACTAAAACTTTCACTCAACATTGAGTGAAAATTCAGATAAGTGAATGAATGAATAGTACATTAATTTTCAGGCTTTTTTTAACAGTGTGTGAATTCAACAATTTTGTTTAAATCTTAACCATATCGAATCTGTCATTTTGATTTTTGAAAATATAATATTTAGTTTGATATTAAAGACCCTAAAAAACTCCGAGTAATAAGCTTTGATGAAATTGAATGTCTCCTACAGACATTCTTTGATTTCAATTCGCCAATTTGAATTTTAAAATTTTGTCACAGATTTGGATTTAATGACTCCAAAAATTCCCAAGGAACGAGTTCCAGCTGACTTACATGAATTTTTCACAATATTATCCATCAAATTGTATCCGCCATTTTGAAATTTGAAATTTTGTTCACAGATATAGATTCAAAGACCCCGAAAACTTTAAGTAAAAAGTTTGAGATGATTTACATCTATTTTTCAAAAATTCGTCCACCATATTGGATCCGCCGTTTTGAATTTTGAAGTATTGTTCGCAGATTTGGATTCAGAGACATCAAAAACCCCCAAGTAAAAAGTTTGAGATGATTTAGATGCATTTTTCAAAAATTCGTCCGCCATATTGGATCCGCCATTTTAAATTGTAAAGTTTTTTTGTCACCGATTTGAATTTAGAGAACCCAAAGTTTCTTCAGTAACGAGTTTAAGCTAATTACATAAATTTGTTAAAAAATTGTCCGCCATATTGGATCCAACATTTTGAGTATTGAAGTTTTGTTCACAGATTTGGATTTAGAGACCCCAAAAACCCCCAAGTGATGAGTTTCAGCTTATTACATGAATTTGTCAACAAATGGGCCGCCATATTGGATCCACCATTTTAAATTTTGCATAATTCCTCAATATTTTAATTCTGTTAAACTCGGAAATGACTTATGATTAATTAAATGTTAATTTGCACATTTTTCGCTGTTTTAATGAAGGTTTTATTAAAAATTACCTAGTTTCTCGTCCTTTCATGTGTCATATTTAGGTCGCAATATTGGATTTTTTAAAAGGCCATGGCTTATTTAATAAAGCACTTCAAAACGAAGATTTTAAGTCGCTACACATTTTAATTGACCCAATAGAATTGTGTACAGAGCCCTGATCTGGTAGACATGGAACGTCCCATTTACAAAACCGTACTTATGAAATTGCAAATATTTTAATTTTACTTCATTTCCTAAAAAATCTCCCAAACTTATGCAGTAGGTGTTTCTTGATGTCTTAAGTAATTAACACATCAAGTTAATCTACTTACGCTTCTTTATAATTAAATGCATAAACTTGAATATAATGGCGGACGCAATGACAGGTAAACATTTAAAAATTGGTTTTGCATGAAATTTGGTACTTAGGGTGTTTGGTGTCACTGATTACAAATATGAAATCATATTTTTAATAATAGCGGAATGGATATGGCGAATGACATTTTTAAATAAACTGAACCAAATTATCTTAAAAATTAGTATGCAGCAATTGCTCAAATCAGTAAATATGAATCTTACATCAGACGCACAATGAAAGTCTACTGTTTCTAATCATTATTGACTCGGAGAAAATTTTCGTTTTATACAATTTAGATATTTAAATGAATAACCTCCACGTAGTGACGGCACAGTAAGCACTTTTTGACTTGAAAAATACTTTTGTAACAAGTTTTAAGGTATTTTGACAATGATGATATAATAAAGTTTCGATTTGTACAAAAATGTTTTAAGATAATTCGTTCAATTTTGCTAAACGTCAATTACCATATTATTCAGTCCATTATAATTATTATATAATTCTCAAATATGACATTCCAGCAAAGATGAGCAACACGTTTACTTCATTGTTTACATTTCCTTATTACGAAGACTTTAAACTTGCTAAATCTTGCCACTAACAATAAATACTTGCCACAGACAATTCAAAACTGCTTAAGCATACTACAATGCAGCTACCACAAAATTGAACCAAAATGTTGGTTTCGAATACTTCTATCACATCACGAATGAAACTAAATAAATACAAAATATTAATATGAAATGTACAGATATACTGTATATACTCACCTGAAAATTCTTTTACATGAACAGAAACATGGTCTTGTACCAGTGCATGAGCATTATGAACGGACATGAAAATCGAATTTGTACTGTAACCAGATTTTATTTATTTTATAATTATTTTTTATTTATTTCTGGTTACTTGGCTTATTTTTTTTAAAGATTAAATTTTAATTTACTAGCGCCAAGTTATTTTTAGATTATCGGGGAAATAACAAAACCCCAAATCCTTTGCAAATTACTTTACATTATGCCAAAATAACTCACTATTATTAAACTATATTGATTAAGAATTATGGAGAGCATCGGGATAAAGAAGAACACTGATTTGAACCTTAAATATTTTCAAATTAATAAGAAAAAATACATTTTAACCAGACATTTTATTAATTCAATAAATTTCCGAATAAATGTTCGGCCTCGAGGTCGAAACAATAATAATTGCAGACGTACCAATACACTCAAACACCGAATTTATCGTTAATTTAAGCGGAAACGAATCCACTTAATCTTTTAAAATTTTGGTCAAGCAAGGAGCTCACCTGTATGTGGCGACATTTGCAAAAGACCACCATGTCCAGTCATGGTACACTTAACAAAAAATACTAATTAAACTAAAAGAGTTGTTCACTGCGTGATGACACTTATTGTTAGATGGAATTCAGAATCAGAATGACGACGCGAAACCTGTGTCTCGTCGTCAATGCAATAAATTAATAAATTCGCGCAAACTCGTCGACAACAGCTCCGTTGTCAAATCTTTCGCAAAATTCGTCGAAGATGATCAGTGCTCGTGAGTGTAAAGTGATTTTAAGAGAATTAGTTTTAAGTCTTTCCGATTTATTGTATACTGGTATGACAAGTTCGCAGTTGCAAATGTAATTAAATAACAAAGTTTACGAATTCCGGGTTACATAATCCCAAAGTGAAAACGAAAACAATTCAAAATTGATAGAAATTAAATTATAAATGAAATGAAATAAAATTAGCTTAGAATAGAAATTTAAAATAAAAGATAGCACAAGGAGCCGAGTTTTTATTCGGATGCACAGCATCCTGAAGAGTGACTTTCAGCCTGGTGTTCATATTTAAATTTTTAATTTTAATGTTTTTCTGAATTTAATATTAAATGTAAACTGACTGAAAGTCGAAAACTATGTGTGGTAATTTTATCACGTCACAGTACATAAATATGTACATACATGATCTTGTACAAGGGGCAAAATTGAACCTCCCGGGATTATAACAACCTACGCGTGAAAGGCCGTCATTTTTGTTGGCCCCTGGGTTCTGAATTTGGCTTATATAAAATTTTTATTTTTCAATTACACTTGTTAATAGAGAATATTTTTGCGCATGTTTTTCATCAAAGACAAAATTTTTTATCTCTCTTAGTTCTTAAGATAATCGGAATTTCAAAAAAATGTAGTTTTGTTTTCAACTCGTCAGAACTTCCATAATATTTGAAATTCCATGGTGAAATGTTTGGATAATATGCACCATTAAATCTATAATTAACAGTGTTGTCCAAAGTTGGACAAATAGTTATTAAAAATTGTTTTCTGATACAATACGTTTAATAGGTATTAAAACTTTCAAACGTTTCGGGAGTCCAGGTTATTTTAACAAATCAAAGTTTATTTAACTTCTTCACAGTGCAGCAGAAATGAAGTTTTTGTGCCACCTGTGTGTAAAACAATTATTTTCCCTAGAAATGTAATATTGCCATATTTTATGTTTTGGGGTCGCTGATCACAAATCTGATGTTAGATTTTTAAAATTCAGAATTGTGGATTCAGTATGGCGGATAGCAAATTTTAATATTAATCGAATTGGCTTTAATCTCGCTATTTAAGGGTTTTTGGTGTCGCTGAATCCGAATTTGATGTTACTTCTTTAAAATTAAAAATAACAGTTGAAACATTGCAACAAAAAATTAAAAATGTAAATATCTGGTTTCTATTTACATTTTTAATTTTTCGTTGAAATAAAGTTTGATATGAAATTTGTTTGATAACGCTAATTACTTTACAAGTAGTTTTTTGGTAACTTATTTTATAAAGCATTTATGACATAAAATTATTGCAATGCAGAGTAATTTTAGAGGTTTTTGGTATCACAAATCATTAATTTAAAATCAATTTTGAAAAATCAAAAATGGTGGATCAAATTTAATAGATAATTTTAAAAAATTCAAAAATTTAGAAAAAATTATTAAAATTATCGCAAAAGCTATATTTAATTTTTAAAAATTTCAGATTATTAATTATTATTTATCATTCGAGATTTAATAATTAAGTAATAGAACAATTAATAATCGGCTACCCCAAAAACCTCCAAATAACAGGATTCAAGCACACCCGATTAATATTAAAATTTGTCATCCGCCATATTCGATCCACCAATTTGAGTATACCTGAAAGTCGATTTTTTTATAAAAATTATTTCCTGTCGCAATGAAAAGCTTGAGTTTTTTCCTATAAGATACGTAAGAACCAGAGTGGAATTTTTTATAGTTGTAGAACAAATAAATCTTTTACATCCACGCGCGCTCCAATAGCACGTGACCACGATTCTCAACATCATGCAAATTCAATGCTGGATCATGCCTTGTATATTAGAGCTTTCAAAAACTACATTTGTATCCATCGGTAGAAAATGAACAATGATTAAACTTTAAAGCGCTCAAAGCGCAGCCTAACCGTCCCCGCTACCAGACACCGTGACTAGCCAAGCCAATATATCGACTTGCTTGATTGGCAGATCCTTCAGTAAGCTCGGGTGAACGGTCAGTGCCGGTCAGACTCTTTAGGGCAATTAAGGTCCTGGTCCTTCAAGAATTAACTGTAAAGAGGTACTGATTATACAGGACAGGTCCTTCTGCTAGTATACATCTCTTCAAGAGACGGACTGGTTCAGTGCTTATTCAAACTCAGACTCTTCCGAATACCATCTTCCAATTCCGTCTGAAATGGTTCCTTAAGAAGGTATTCTAGATGCCTTATATCGGTCCTTGCGGTGTAAAGTTGATAGAATAGTCACCTTTCTCGTTTTCACTAACAAATTCGGAGCATAGTAAAAATAACTTTTTTATGCAACAAGGATCATAACGTACAGTTTCAGCTCCATGTTTCAAAAAATACAAAGAGACGACATTTTTAGTTTTCTACGACCCATTTTTTAAAAATCTAACGTAATGTAAAATTTTTATTTTCAAATTCATGTTCAGCAGGAAAGTTAGCACTTAAGTTTGCAGCAAGCTTCCTGCGCAAGGTTGGCCAGTTCACAATGCAAGCTTCTGTCATCAGTTGCTTTAAAAGTATAATTCTCCTTGTTACCTTGAAGTACCTCACAGTTTTTTAAAACAAATGTAAGAAATAAGATAAAAATATTTAAAATTAAATTAGTTTTCAAAAATGTAATGCAAAATTAAAAGAAATAATAGTAACAGTACAAAAACAAACATTGTATTCAACAAGTTCCATGTGAATGAATTTTGAGGCGGGTAAATACATATTCAGTTATTTATATGCTTAAACAAAATTAGAGGTAACATTAGCAAGTAACCTATTTCAGTTAACCTTTGGTTTAGTTAAACTAGTAATTTTATGAATATAGAAAATTCAAAATTATTTTTTTCTTTTCTAAATTTGTAAAATAAAAACAACTCACGTGACTATTGCTTGATAACGTTCAGTGTAATTTGCGATTCTCTGTTTATAAATTTGTATCATACAATATTGTTCAGAAACTTTTATTTGCTTTTTACTATGATCTAGACTTTCTTCAAAAACCTCTGTTAACTTCTGAAAGTCCATTTTTAACATTTCAATTTGACCCATCATAGTAATTAAAAATGAAATCACAAGCATGTCCATCATCGAATTGACATTAGCAGTCAATAGCACCATAAAAGATTGGAAAATGTAGGCATAAGTGTAATATGGACTAATTGTAGTATTGAAAGGGTACCACGCTTCATACAGAAGAACTTTTTCCTAAAACAAAGTATTTTTTAATAAATATATTTTCAAGGGTAAAACTTACAAGAAGACATCAGTTTAATTAATCCTTTTAATACTAATTATGTTTTATAAGTCAGCTGTATATTGTAACGTAATTTCTTAACTCTTACTGTCTCTCTCTCTAATTTAGAGAGAGAAAGGGACGCTACAAAAATCGTTGCTCAAACGACGTTGTCAGCCCGAAGTCCGTTTATTTATTTATCTTCCTCCGGGCGCCAGGTAGATTTGACAATCTACCCGGACTCCGACAGCAACAAACGGCACTGACTCTCACACGGCTAGCTCCACGCCAAACGTGAGACTTGAAAAACGGGTCGTCGGTTCCGCCGTGAGAGGGGAAAAGGGGGGGACAGACACTGCACTTTTGACTGTAAAACTTAAAATAAAACACAAAACACGGTTTTTCCGATTAAGAAAAACGATCCATCTTTTATTTCACATAAACTCGAAGTTGGAGAATCCTGCACTTCTCTGCTACAGTCGAAAAACAGACAGAAACTGGTCAGCCGGCCGGCGTCCATAAAATGTCAGCGTCCTCTCGACCAACGCTGTCCGGCTTCTCCGCACTTTTGTGGACAATTCCACCACGAATTGAAGACAGGGAAACGGCCAACCACTAACCTTTCAGCTGGGCAAGGATCCTGGAGTAATCCATTTCTTTTCCTCTTCCTTGAATTTGAGGGTTATACCGCGCGATCCTGGTTGATGATGTCAGGGACGGTAGCCAAACTCGTACTGCCCTTGCCTCGTGCACGCAACACTCAAGCAAGCGTGCGCGACAGTTAATACGCCTCAATCTCACTGGATGGAGCCATTATTCGGTTTCGATCCGTAATCCCTGGATCATGATTTCCCGTATCCATAGGACCTCGAAATTGTCGTAATCGAATAAATTGTCGAATGATTCTCGAACATTCTTCTTACCGACTGACCACGTCACAAACATTTTTAAAGTAAATAGTTTTTATGTAACAGAAGCGTGTTTTCCTCGGTTTCTCGGCCCGTTTTACCTTTACTTCGGGCAGCAGCTTTGTCGGCCTAGGCAGTCAAAGTATATTTTGTCGTCCTACCACTCCAAAGCATCCTTGTACTACCTATGGCGACAAAGCTGCTGCCCGAAGTAAATGCAACCTTTGCGTCTCGAAAACGGGTCGAGAAACCGAGCAAAACATACTTCTGTTACATAAAAAGTCGTATGCACCTCGTGCACCTCGCAGGTAAGCGGTTCTCGTCCTCGCTTGTTTACAGTACTCGGCTACGCCTCGTACCGCAAATATCAAGCTCGGCCGAGAATCACCCGCTTTACCTCCTAGGTGCATAATGTACTATTAATACAATTCTTTGAAAAGTGCGGATGTAATGTTTTTCTCAAAGGATAGTAAATAAACGTTGTATACAAAATTAGTTCGTTATTAGATACAACGTAGCATTCTTTTCAGAAATAAATAATAAATTTATATTAACACAATTTTATAAAAATAAACTATTCATCAATAATATAAATTTATAAATCAAATAAAAAATAAAAATGTTGAGTCCGAGCTTGGCCACAAAATAAAAATAATAATTAATTACGAGAAATACGTGATTTTAAAGTAGTTATTCGGTGCCAGCGTAAGGGAACTACTTTTGTGACGTGTTTAATACAAAAACAACGTCACAATATTTAAAGGAAAAAAAGATTTAACTAAACACAGTACCCTAATTAAAAAAACAAGAAAATTATAAACTTTCACTGTATCTATACAAAACTGTATTTTGTACGCACATTATTAAAATTGATTAGAACTAATTATAATAACAAGGTATTTGTTCATATTGTTTTTCTGCAAAATTTCTTTACCTGCTTGCTGTCTATAAGAGGGAATATAGCCCACCATCCAACGCATAACCAACACAGTATGAGAAAAACCGCACTATTTAATTTAGCATAATCAGCAGTTTTTTTGGCAACTACAAAATGTTCCAGACGACTTGGAGTGAAAATTGGAGTTCTCAGTCTGTGAATCAGTTCTTCTATTTTCTTTCGTTTTAAAGAGAAATGCATAAATTTAACACAACAAGCACAGACAGTTATGGTAAAAAACGAACTGTCAATCAGTTTATGCAAATTGTTTTTATAAAAATACATTTTTATGATTTGTGTCGGAAAAATTGCTACATTGTAAAATAACTGGAAGAAGCAACCGAAGATATTGTAAATAATCCTGCAATGAAATCACTTAAATATTAAAATATATTTTAAAAAATATTTTTTACTGTAAATTTTGACAAGACCTTAATGCAGGAACATTTACTGATGCGGGCCACATGCCATGCAAAGTGAAGATTCTTATAGCTATAATAAATCCATCTTCCGGGTTATAGACTTCCATTATTGTAGAGACAATTTTCTTCTACGAAAAGGGTTGAGAACTAAAGGTATCTTATTATGCAGGGAGTTGGATTGAATGTCTTTTGATTGTTATGTCGAGACATTGGAAATTGTTCCCTAATATATTGTTGCATTGCTACGTACTACTCGTCAATAGTTACGCCCAGTATTATTGTAGTTTTCGTTTTCTAGGAACTATTTGAATAATTGAATCAAGTTTCTTGCGTCTATTGATGCTAGAATATTTAGGTTTGAGCCAAATAGGCTTGAATAAATAGTATCAAAATTCCCTTCTCGTTGATAGGTCAGAATGGTAAATATTAAAAGATATATTTGAAGAAAATAAGAATAAGTTTAACATAGTATGATGATTGTAAGCAATAAAAAATTATCACAAATAAATGATTATTTTAAAAAAGACCTTTCATGTTTAAAATTACTTAACTTGCTCTATGATATTATAGGTAAAATATTGAATTCATATTAAGAAAGTTACTCAAGAATTTGTAATGCACTAAAATAATTTTGAAATCACAACTATCTATGGATATCTATGAATCTTTTTTTTTGTTAGTCGATAATTTACGACATTATTTGGTAAACTTAATTTACTCTTCTTAACCCATTGACTGTGTAAGAGAAATTTATGTTTCTGGCCCAGGGAGTGTGAAAAAAAAAATTATCGGGTTTGAATGAAACTTGGCATCCGAAGGTATTTTGGTGCGCTAACTTCAAATATGTTATTAAAATTTCAAAATTCAAAATGGCGGATCCAATATTGCGGACTGAGGTTACAAAAAATTGTTGGATTTATATGAAATGTAGTATTTAAGTGTATTTTGGTGTACTGAATTCAAATTTCACATTAAAACTTTAAAATTTAAAATGGCGGATACTATTTTTAAAATCGTTCAGATCTGATGATAACTTGGTATTCAAATATATCGCATTTACAAAATACGTATATTATACAAAAACTTCCAATTTTAAAACATTGAATCAATATTATACAAAATGCATAAATGTCCATTAAATTTGTTATATTGATGTTTTAAGGGTAACTAAATTAACGTTGAATTAAAAAAACTTTATTTTGAATGAAGTAAAATTTTATTGAATTTGGTGTACCTCGTTTCGCCATATTGGATCTGACATTTTTAATTTTGAAATTTCAATATCATATTTAAATTCAGCGCACCAATATACCCTGAGATACTAAATTTCATAAAAATCCAACAATTTTTTGTACCCTCGGTCCGCCATAT
>WNHD01008384.1:0-11932 GCA_011057455.1 Ganaspis sp. Gsp50
ATTTAGAGAAAATAAACAATGATGACTAAATTTTGACTCAGAAGACTTTTTTTATTTTTCTAAAGACCAAAGGCCACAAATTTATGATATTGATTTCTATAATGTTAGAATGTTGCCTTTTATGGCATTTTGAATCTCCTTGTGTTTAGAATAACTAAATGTAAAACCTTAAACATAAATTTTGTTTATACGTCCCGATAAACGGTTTTAAGGGTTAAAAACACCATAAACCATAAAAAAGCACTTTTTGAGTCTGGAGCAAAATTATACAATTTCATTAAGATAATCCCTTTAAATAACATCTCTGGGGTTTTGAGGTCGCTGATTACAAATCTGAAGTATTTTGTTCGAAATTCAAAATGGCGGATGCAAAATGGCAGAATACAAAATTAAAAAAATAAGTTTTGCACCTGCATTTGACTTCTCGGTGGTTTTTGTGGTCGCTGGTGACAAATCTGAAGTTTTACTTCAAAATACAGAATGGTGGATTCAAAATGTCCAATGAAAAATTTATAAATTTAGCTCTGTACGCGAAATTAATTAGGATCGTTTTTCCTATTTTCCAAAATTTAAAATGGCAGAAAAAATATTAAAATAATAAAGAAGTGAAAAACTCTGCACGCAACATAATCTATATCTGTAATTATACTACACTTCCGGACAGAATTGAGAGACCACCCCTTTTTTGATGAATGAAAAACGTGTTTTAACATGAAAAGTATAAAGTAGAAATTCTGGTTCATTTTTTTCCTAAAAGGCAATAAAATTCAGAAAAAAATGAGACCTAATTAAAGTCTTTTTGTCAATTTTTCAGTTAGATATCTTTAAAAAAGTAGATCTTGCAGTGTTTTATAGAAATTGAAATAATTTTTAAGTAATAAATGTTTTTTATTGGCCCCAGGCTTATTTGAAAGCTAATTTCCTGTAGAATTCGAATAACTTATAAATATTAATGCCTAATTTTTTCCTTGAAAAATGGAAGCCTCCAAATTTGCATCAAAAAAGTTCGAAAATTTCAAAAACATTTTTTTAATACAAAAATGTTTAATAAAATTTAAGAAAACACTTTTCTTGAAATTCCTTCGAAAGTTTAAAACACTTTTATGTTTTATATATTTTACAAAGCTAATTTAGGTGCAAACATACTTCAATCTATCTTTCGAATGTTTTTGATGCAACTTTGAAGGCTTACATTTTTAAAGAAAAAAATTAGTTATTAATGACTATAATTAATTCAAATACTGTAGCGAAATACCTTTAAAATAAGCCTAGGGCCAATAGAAAACGTTTATTACTTACAAATTATTTCAATTTCAACAAAACACTGCAAAATCCACTTTTTTAAAGATATCTAACTGAAAAATTGACAAAAAGACTTTAATTAGGTCTCATTTTTCTCTCAATTTTATTTCCTACTAGGAACAAAATGAACCAGAATTTTATACTTTATACTTTTCATGTTTAGACACATTTTTGATTCATCAAAAAAGAGGTGGTCTCTCAATTCTGTCCGGCAGTGTATTTTTCAAAATTAAAATTTAACCACTTTTGTAATCAGCAACGTAGAAAATCGAAATACAGATTATGTTGTGTGCAGAGTTTCACTTCTTTATTATTTTAACTTTGTGTCTGCCATTTTAAATTTCGGAAAATAGTAAGAAGGATCCTAATTACTTTCGCGTACAGAGCTAAATTTATAAATTTTTCATTCGAAATTTTAAATCCACCATTTTGTATTTTGAAGAAAAACTTCAGATTTGTCGCCAGCGACCTGAAAAACCACCGAGAAGTCAATTATCAAAGTGCAAAACTTAATTTTTTAATTTTTGGACCCACCATTTAGCATCCGCCATTTTAAATTTGGAAAAAGGACTTTAAATTTATAATCAGTGACCTCAAAATCCCCAGAGAAGCCAATTTCACGTGCAGAACTTAATTTTTTCTTTTTTTATTCCGCCATTTTGCATCCAACATTTTGAATTTCGAAGAAAAAACTTCAGACTTGTAATAATAGGTCTCAAAAATCCCAGAGATGTTATTTAATGGGATTAGCTTAATTAAATTGTATAATTTTGCTCTAGACTCAAAAAGAGCTTAATTTTATGGTTTAAGGTGTTTTTAACCCTTAAAACCGTTTATGGAGACGTATAAAAAAATACGTGTCTAATATTTTGCGATGTTTTAGATATTCCATAAGCTTCATTATGATCGGCGTATGGCACTTGGGTAGGTTTACTCGAGAGCTGAATATTATGTACAGGGATCAGAGTCGTTCTTTTGTTCAATTCTTGGTGCAAAAGGGGATTTTTAATTTTAAAAAGGGTGATTTTCTTCTATAAAAAGGGGATTTTGGAAAGAAGAAAAACAGGATAACATTGTAATATTCCATACTTTTATCCACAAAAATTCATTTCATCCCAGAACAGCTCTTGTATTTAAATCATTTTTTGGGTTTTCCACATGATTTCTATGAGAAAAATAGAAAAATTTTCATTACATTTTTCATCCGCGCGTATGTGTGTTAAAAAATTAATTTTTCAATATTTTGTAAGAATTTGAATTACTATTGAAATAATGAAAGTTTTTGCTTCCTCATAGGGAAGTCTTGCAATCGTGCCGATTTTCGATTTTCCAGAAATAGTCTACATTAATCAACTCATTTTCAACAAAAATGTATAAAAACCAAGTTTGAAGCCAATTTCTAGATGTATGTGTGTGTGTGTGTGTGCGTATGTATGTTTGTCACGCTTTTTTGGTCCACTCGATATCTCTTGAACACTTTGACCGTTTTTAATGAAAGTTGGGGAAGTTAATACTCTTATAAAAAGCTCAAAACAGACCGAGGAATTTTTAGACATACCAACTTAAGAATTTTTTAGAAAATGGTTTTCTTAAAAATACGCTTTTTAACAAAAAATGTCAAATAAAAATTTTGATTTATGAGTAAAAAAATTCGATTCCCTGCATCGAGACGATTCGATTTACCTATATAAAGTATGTATTTTACCAAGAATTAACAGAGTAAATGGTAATTTTTTATGAAATTTGACGTTTGAAATCACATTTTTTTATATAACTTTTAAAATTTTCTTTTTGTAATGGTTGTTCTTTTTGAAAAAATGTCTATATTAAAAAACGAGTCAATTGAACTATATTCAGTATTTATAGCACCAGAAATTTAAGAAAAAATTTTACGCTTTTATTATTTCTTATTCTGTTTTAGTATATTATGCAACAGACGTATTGTGGTCACTTTATACCTACCTGTACAGGTCAATAATGAGCACTTTATTGACCTGCAAATATGCCCTAGGGCAATAATGAGTACATTATTGACTTTCTGTGCTATGTGGAGGAACTTAGTATGTGCCGATACATGTAGGGTAGAGTGATCACAATACGATTCTTTTTAGCACTCAAAACACTCAGTAGTCACAAAAAACGATTTACCTCCGACAGGAAGTTATTTACATTTTAAATTTTACTATCACCAAAAGGCGATTGTGTCAAAGCAAACATGTTTTCATGTTCGAAACGATACAGACTGTTTATAATTTTTCAAAATTAACAATAATAAAGTTAATGAGAAACCAAGTGTGCAATTTAAAATTAAGTATAAATAGGAAAAATGTCAAAACGAAACTTAACGACAAGACAATTAGTGCAGATAAAATGCAAACAAGAAGCAATTGTGAGACACCAAAAATTATTTTACAGTAGCTTTTTGTAAATTGAATTCAGGCTGTCTCCATTTTCTTTTTTATTGATACTATGAGAGTCATGATTAAAAAACATAATTTCTGATAGTAAACGTTTCTTCCAATCATGTCCATCATCCACGATTTTTGTGCTATTAAAATCAAATTCATGGTTGTGCATCGAACAATGATAAAAAAATCACAGAATTAGGTTTTTTGTTGTTCGCATGTTCATTAACACGAGTTCAAAGAGTTCTTTTCGTTTCGCCGTAGTATACGGCTTCGTAATGTTTACAAGAAATCTTATAAACAATACCCATTTTTCCCCATTTTTCAGTGGAATCTTTTCCTAATTTTATGAAGTTATTTAGAGATTTTTTAACTTTTAGAATCGTACATAGATCATAATCTCTTAAACTAAATTGATATTTAGTGGTCATATTGATAATTATCTTTAAACCCAATCACCACATCCCTCTCTTTTTAAGATAGAGTGCGCTTATTTATTTCTAAATCAAACAATATAGGCTTTAAAAAAATCAAAACTTGAACTTAAATTAAACGAAATTAATTGCACTCAATTAAACATCGGACTTAAACCTTATAATCATTTAACCATTTAGGTTCGCTTTTCACACGAGCTGGCAAGGTTTTTCGAGGGTGGTTCGCAGGTGGTTTCTTGCCTTTCGTAACTGAGGTGTCGGATCGAGTTTCGGTCTCAAATTTTTCGGGCTGAGTTTTGCCGCGATTATTTTGATTTTGATTTGAATTGGTATTAAATGGCAACGACTGCGTCTTTATTCTGAATTGTCAGATCTCATCAGGAAAGACCTTGGTTCATTTAGTTTTTTAATGACGTTCCCGTATTGTCGGATATCTGTGATCCAAACTCTTTTACCCACATCGAGAACAGATAGGTTTCTTGCTCTGTCTTTTATCATAGGCCTGAGCTTGTTTTTGTTTCAAGATAACATTTTTATTAAACGCATCTTCCGCGCACCATCCCCCTTTTAATTTACTCGGCACAATGGGAACCATAGTTCTCATTTTTCGACTAAACATCAAATCACCGGCGAATAGCCATTTGCCAGCGGAGTTGCTCGATAGGATAGTAAAGCTGGTTTTAGTTCTATGTCGCTGTGACCATTCTCTTTTATTAGATCTTTAACTACACTCACACCATTTTCGTTCTCTCCGTTTGATTAGCTGTAATTAGGGTAACTTGTAACGTAGCGAAATTTGAAATCTCTCGCGAATTTTGAAAATTCCTCTCTAAATTGAGGACCGTTGTCCGAGCGAAGTTCCTCGCATATTCCAAAACGCGAAAACATCTCCGCTATCCCGTCGATCACCGTATGGGCATCTAAGAAGCTTTTTTACTTCCAAGTACCTCGAAAAATAGTCCACTACAACCAAATACCAACACTTGTGGTTAAAGAGATCTGCAGAAATTATCTGCCACGGACTGTTAGGAAAGTCGTCGCATAAGAATTTTTCTTTTGGATTTCACAGTTCTTCGATACATCTTATACAAACGCGAACAAGAGATTCTGTTTGCGTACTTAATTACTTTAGCTGATTTCTTTATTTATTTTTTTTATTAAAATTTTGCGCGAACATTTTTCTTCACTTACGTCGATATATCCAATAAACATGTCTCACGCGTCCTCACTGCGTTTTCCGTCATTCTAACAGATTTTGTTCTACATACCTTCCCAAAGTGTCCTTTTAATTTTCATTTAAAACATTCCGTGTTTCAAGCTGGACATGAATTCTGAGGATGAGAGTGCTCTGATCCACAGTAAGAGCAAGCGTAACCACGTTTAGTGCCCTGCGAGTTTGAGTCCGCTGTCTTCTCATAGTCTCGAGGTGGAAATTGTTGCTGATTTGTCTTGCCATCCTTGAAGAATCCAGTTCTCGAATTCCCTTGTTTAAAATTCCGGTTCACTGTATTGACATGATGTTCCATTCGTTCCTTGTCTCTAGTGATTCAATTTTGCTTATGTTGAATCTCCGATTGCTTTGCAGCAATAATTGTATCTTGCAAAGTTAGATCTTATTTAAGCTGCAAACTTTTACTCAATTTTGCATCCGATATACCGACGACGATTCTGTCCCTGATCAGCTCTTCTTTGAATTCACCAAATTCGCATTGCTCTGCTAGTGTGTGCACATTTGTGATGAATTAATCTACTGGCTTTCCCTGTTGTTGGAAACGTGAGTTAACCCACATAGCACTGAACCTTGCATAAAGCTTTAGGCAAGCTTGCGTAAAGATTTAAATGTCCTCTATAATTAAATGTTTATCAGCAAGCTTGCCTAAAGCTTGCATTTTAAGCTTTAGTGAACATTTAAATTAAATGTTTAACAAAAATATTGTTTAAAAATTAATGAATAATAAATGACAATTTATGGAAATCGATTTATACCTATTTAATTATACATTAAGCACCACATATGGGATATCAAAAAAATGTTTTGCGCAGCCATAGATACTTTATTTTAGGACTGCGCATCATTGTAAATTTTTATGTCTACCCATCATTTAATGAGCATTGCATGTAAATGTTTACTAAGTCTTTAAATTAAAGCTTGCCTAAAGCTTGCCGTTAAAAATTTAATTATAGCGGACATTTAAATCTTTACGCAAGCTTGCAATTAAATTTTGCGAATCTTGCACTTAAAGCTTGCTTAAAGTTTTAGGCAAGGTTCAGTGCTATGTGGGAAACTTGAACCGCTCAAACATGAAATTTTTTCGTGGAATGAAATGATTCTCGAAAGCTTGTAGAAATGCATCGTATGTTACTGGTTGAGCTATCGGTTGAAATTGGATAAATATGTCCTCACTTTTCTCAACCATAATATAGATAAGAGTGTCTATTTTCTCAGCGTCATCACGAGCGTTCATTCCGGACACAGACATATAGCAAGTAACTTTCAAAATTCGAAAAGATCGTGAGTTTATTATCAGTCGCACTGCCCCCATGTGGTGTAAGGATATAGAACTTACACGTAACTTTATAAACTAACAGGGTTTTAAAATAAATACACAATTCGAGTCCTGGACAATCATTCGTACTCGCCGAGAAGGATCTGGCAGCTACCAAAAAACAATGGGCCTTCAACGGCACACATGGTCCCTGTAGTGGTCATGTTGATAATTATCTTTCGACCCGAACACCACATTAATTAAAAGTTTTTTAACAATAACAATGCCCAGTGGGAAATTAACGATTGGCCAAATCTTCCTCCAATATTGGGAGCTTGGCAACGGCGTCTACATCCTAAGTCTCTGCCAATCTTTGGACCAAACTTGGTTGCCAACCTAAAATCCCTGGCTGCCATTTTTGGTCCAAGTTTTGGCCAATCACAATCGTCAGCATTGGCAAATTTCCCACTGGGTGTTTTTTGGTGGAAACATTTACTGGAAAGTAAAATAGCTCTGTCAATTAAGTTAAAAATGATGTAACGTTTTTGATTCAAAGGATGATTTGACAAAAAATTGAAAAGTCTGCCGATGAAGTCGGATTTTGAAACCAGTCGGTTATAAGACGATTATTTTTTCTTATCAAAGTCAGATCAAGAAAATTTATTTTCTTGTCTTCTTCTAATTCATAAGTGAATTGGAGTTATTTATGATAATTATTAAAAACTTAAACTGCTGTGTTAACAAAATCTCTATGAACACAAAGAATAGTGGCATCAACATATTTAAAATAAAAAAGTATATGACATTTATATTTTTCTTTAAGAGAATTAAGACAACTCTGTTCTAGAACCTCCATACATATTAGAGTGGTTATCTTTTTGGGAAGGTTGGGATTTCTTTGGTCGCTGGGCGGAATTTGGTTTAAAATGTGAAAAAAATGAGGTATACACAAGAATAGCCAAATTAATTGCTATTAGCCCATGCCACCGAAGAGTTAAAATTTAAATGAGGTTTAACATGGGTTTAACACTGGCTTTTTCATACTTCGTGCTAGAACTTTTCCATTTTTTGAAGATTTTACTTGCTACTTTGCGTACTTATGTTCTTGGGTACGCTGCATACGAATCTTATATCAAAAATACATTTTGACAGCTGTCAGCTGTTAAAAATCCCTGTCAAGTTCTAAAAAGTAAGATTTTTAACGATTTCCATATAAATACATACGAGTAGAAAGATTATTTGAGATAATATGTTCTTATTTCATGACAAAAATTTTTGATTTTATTGTCAAAAAAAATTTGACAGCTGACAACTGTCAAAAATGCTGCCAAATTCTGTAAAATTAGTTTTTTGACAATTTTTGCATTAATTTCTATAAGTATAATAATATTTGGATTCTGAGTTAACATTAAATAATTTTTTATTATACATTCATCATTTAATAACTACTTTGACAAATTATATATTTCAGGTAACAATTCTCTTAGCAACCGTTGCTATGGTAACAACCCCATTAGAAAAGGTTGCTATATTAACAACACCATTAGCAACCATTGCTATAGTAACAATTACCTTAGCAACGCTACCGTTGCTATGATAACAATTCCTTTAGCAACCGTTGCTATGAAAAAACTCCCATAGCAACCTTTACTATGGTAATATTTTCCTTAACAAACGTTGCTATGGTAAGAATTCCTTTAGCAACCATTGCGCTATAGTATCAATTTCCTTCTCAACCGTTGCTATGGTAATAGTTTTCATAACAATCGTAGCTTTGGTAAAAATTCCCTCAACAACCATTTCTATGGTAACAATTTCGATAGCAACCGTTGCTATGGTTATATTTCAATTAACAACCGTTGCTATGGTTATATTTCAATTAACAACCGTTGCTATGGTAAAAATTCCCATAGCAACCGTTACTATGGTAATATTTTCCTTAATAATCGTTGCTATGGTAAGAATTCCCTTAGCAACCATTGCTATGGTATCAATTTCCTTATCAACCGTTGCAATGGTAACCATTTTCTTAAGAACCGCTGCTATGGTAATGTTTCCCTTAGCAACCGTTGCTATTTTAACAATCCGCTTAGCAACGGTTGCTAAGGGGAATTTTTACCATTTTTACCATATGGTACAATTTCCCTTAGCAACAGTTGTTATGGTAAAAATTCCAATAGCAATCGTTACTATAGTAATATTTTCCATAAAAATCGTTGCCATGGTAAGAATTCTCTTAACAACCATTGCAATGGTATCAATTTCCTTATCAACCGTTGCTATGGTAACTATTTTATTAACAAACGTTGCTATGGTAATATTTTCCTTAGCAACCGTTGCTATTGTAACAATTCCCTTAGTAACAGTTGGTACAGTAACAATTCCCTTAACAACCGTTGATATTGTAATATTTCCCTTACCAATCGTTGCTATGGTACAATTTCTCTTAGCAACTGTTGCTATAATAATATACCTTTTAGCAACCATTGCTATGGTAAAAATTTCTCTTAGCAATCGTTGCTATGGTAAAATTTACCATAGGAACCGTTACTATGGTAAAAATTCCCATAGCAACCGATACTATGGTAATATTTTCCTTAACAACCGTTGTTATGGTAATATTTCCTTTAGCAACCGTTGCTATGGTAAAATTTCCCTTAGCAACCGTTGTTATGGTATCAATTTCTTTAGCAACGGTTGCTATGGTAATATTCCCCATAGCAACCGTTGCAATGGTAAAAATTCCTCTTATCAACCGTTGCTATGGTAAAATTTCCCTTAGCAATCGTTGCTGCGGTAAAAATTCCCCTTAGCAACCGTTGCTATGGTACAATTTTCCTTAGCAATCGTTGCTATGATAATATTCCCCTTAGCAACCGTTGCTATGGTAAAAATCCCCCTTAGTAACCGTTTCTATGGTAAAATTCCCCCTTAGCAACCGTTGCTATGGTACAATTTTCTTTAGCAACCTTTGCTATGATAATATTCCCCTTAGCAACCGTTGCTATGGTAAAAATCCCCCTTAGTAACCGTTGCTATGGTATAATTTCCCTTAGCAACTGTTGTTATGGTATCAATTTCTTTAGCAACCGTTGCTATGGTGACCATTGGCTTAGCAACTGTTGTTATAACAACCATTCTTATATAACCTCCATTATTTATGCTTATTTGCATAAACATGACATATTGGGATATCTCAGCTTTTGATCAATATTTCCTAATTTTCTAAAGTGATTATTTTAAGTTGGGTCAGTATAGGAAATACTTTGCCAAGTTTCAACTTAATCGGCCAAATAGTTTTCAAGTGATGCCCGTACAAAGTTTTGTGCAGACAGACAGACAGACAGATGGACTTTTTAATTTTTGGAATCCTTGTGACTAAAAACGAATAATTATAACAAAAGTTTTAAGTTTGGTGCAATGTACAGACAAAACTCTGATTTTATTTATATAGATGCCGAGTTCTAATCTAATATCATCAATACTTTTTGACATCTGTCAACTATCAGTTTTTTATAAAATTAACATAAAAATATTTAAAAAATCTCATTTTAAAGAATTGAATAGCCAATTTGACTGGTTTTTTGACAGTTGACCGATTTTAAAAATTATTTAACGTGGACTCGAAATCCAAAAATTGTTATATTTATAAAAATTAATGCAAAAGTTGCCAAAAATCTGATTTTACAGATTTTGGTAGAATGTTTGACAGTTGGCAGCTGTAAGATTGTTTTTGATATTTCAATCAAAAATTATTTTTGTCATGAAATGAGAACTTATTATCTCAAATAATCTTTCTACTCGTATGTATTTATGTGGAAATCGTTAAAAATCTTACTTTTCAGAACTTGACAGCGTTTTTTGATATCAGATTCGTATCTAGCGCACCAAGAAACATGAGTACGCACAGCAGCAAGTGAAATCTTCAAAAATGGAAAAGCTATAGCACAAAGTATGAAAAAGTACACTAAACCCATGTTAAATCTCATTTAAACTTTAACCCTTTGTTGACACGGGTTAATATCAATTAATTTGGCTTTTCTTGTGCATACCTCATTTTTTCACATTCTAAACCAAATTCCGCCCGGCGACCAAAGAAGTTTTAACCTTCCAAAAAAAATAACCACCCTAATACACATATCTGCAAAAAAGGTGAAATAGGTGATCCCATGGGTGTACCGTGGATTTATTTGTAAAATTTCCTGCTAAATTTAAAAAAGAGTGTTATTAAACAAGAACTTTGTGATATCGATAATGTCAGTGTATGGTAAATCACAATTGTTAATGATTTTGTGGTAACGTTTGCCAAGGCTCTGTATTACCAAGTCACAAGGAATCTTGGTAAACAGTGCACTGACATCAAGCGATAATAAAACATAATCTTTAAAAATGGTGTAATTTTTCAGTTTATTTTTTAGTTTAAAACTATTGTTAATATGAGAAGCTGGGGTGGGTATTGCATTTTTTAATTTTTTATAAAGAATTTTAGCTAAAGAATAATTGGGGCAGTTAACAAAAGACACAATGGGGACTCAAAGGAGCATTTGCCTTATTTTTTTTAATAAACCATAAAACAATGGTAATGTTTTTTCTGTCTGAGTAAGAGCATTGTTATGGAATTTTGTTGATAAAAAACCGCTATAATTTAGATTCTTTAGTATATTTGCCCAGTCAGTACAAAATTTGGTTAACGGATTCTTATTAATTTGTGCGTAAACACTTTTATCATTCAACAGTATACAGTAAGGTCAATTCAAATGTAGTCAGTTCATACATGAGTGCGACAATGACATTCTTATGCGGAAAGATATTGCTGTCCTACTACTAGTTAGTTGACCGTACTGTATTAGCTTTCTCAAAATATTCGAATTTTCTTAGACAAACAATTGTATTACCTTTGTCAGCCGTAGTAAAAAATAAATCACCTTGTTCCTTTAAAAAACTTTTTGTAACATTTAATTTTTTTGAGAAACCTTTGTCCTCATCAGTAATTTTTTTTTTGGGAATCTTTATTTAGATAGGTTTGTAAATTACCCACCATTGTTTCGCGAATTTTATTTTTAGAATTATGATCGATATTTAAATAATTTATAGAGGACTCAATGTTTTTAATTGTATCTATAACATCTAATTTAGAAAAATCCGTTGCATAGCTATAGTTTGGACCCAGAGACACAATGTCAACCACTTCATTAGGAACCCGAGTCGAAAATTTAGACCTGATTTCCTCCTGAAAAGTATTATTTAAACCTAATCTGCCGCTAAGAAACCCTCAGCTTTCTTTTTTCTCCTGTTTAAGTACTCT
>WNHD01008389.1:0-16121 GCA_011057455.1 Ganaspis sp. Gsp50
AATTTCCCATGTGGGAACACCCACCTGGGGCCCACCTGAAATCTGGGCAACCCACCTGGGGACCACCTTGGCCCCACCTGACTTTTCCACACGGGTAATCTTCAAAAACATGTGATATATTTTTCTCATTAGCTAAAGCACTAGAAAGAAAATGTTAAAAAACATTCTTAGATAATAATAAATCGCGCACGTAAATTACAAATTATAAAATTACGATAAAAATAATTTTAAAATTGCACGAAGAAAATATAAGAAAAAGTATATTTTATTAAAAAAATAATAATAATAATGATGACTGAGAAAATCAACATTCATGATAATAATAATAATAATAATAATAATAATAATAATAATAATAATAATAATAATAATAATAATAATAATAATAAACATGAGTAATATATAATATAAAATATGTAATACTTTCTCATGAAAATGTAAAAATTATGAGAATGTGAAAATTATTGATGAGAATGTGAAAATTATTGATGAGAATGTTGAAATTATTGATGAGAATGTAAAAATTATTGTTGAGAATGTGAAAATAATTAATGGAAATGTAATAATTATTGATGAGAATCTAAACATATAATTATTGCATTGCAAAAAATTAATCAAATCATTTTCTTTCTACAAAAAAGTGTGTACTTTTCACTGATTTTTTAAAATCATAATATTGTAGAAAAAGTTTCTTCCAGTAAAATTAGACTGAAAAATATTGATAAAAATATTGTGCGCACGTTTAATACAATTTTTTATGGAAATGCATTTTTATCTACTATCGGATTTTTATGCAAATAGAATTCCAATCTTTCGGTAAAAGTTACAGAAATATTTATCGATCTTCTTTTTGCAATTGAATATTTAAAATTGCAAAACCAAGTGAAAAACAAAGTCGACGTTAAAATGTAAAATATGATTTCAACTGTAAATGCAGTGATCTCAACAATGAAGGACAGATTTTTTGTCCTTTAGCATTCGTTAGTAGAGTGCTATTAATTGATCTTGATCAGTTCCTCGATCAGTTCATAAGCAATCTCTTTTCATTATTTCCCTGACGAAATATTTTTGCAGAATTTTATTTACTTAAATATCTACTATCTTTAATATCTATGTATATCGATTATCGATTGAAAATAATTTTTTCGAAATTTGCAATAAATTATAACGCACGAAACAATGTTTTCCTCGAGTATCAAAACATTTCGTTATAGAATAGCTGTAAATTTCACTATTGAAACTGCAACTCTTTTATATTAAAATTTTTCGCAATTGCAGATAAATTCTTTTTTGCGCGCGCTGATTATTAAAAAATCTTTTTAAACAAAGTTTTTCGAAATAATTATTTGAAAAACTGTTTTTCACAAATATTTCCAAAAATATATTATTTTATTATATTGCATATTTGTAGATAATTTAGAAAATTTGATCAATATTACATATTGTTTAATACATTATTTAATACATTGTTTTATATTTTTTAATTCGACTCATAAATTAGGCGCGCACGTGTTAATATAAAAATTAGTTCGTATAGCTGTTAACTAATTTTTCTTTTCGTTTAGTCAATTTTCAATGTACGATAAATTAGCATGAAATAAAAAAAACTGATAATACTTTTTGAAAATTTCGACAGCTGATAAAAGGCGGTGGATTATATTTAAAATAAACAAATATGAAAAAAAAACGTTAATGGTTGCCAATCGTTTAATTTATAAAGAGAAAATATATATCAGGGTTGAGCCATTTTATCGTCTGTGTTGGCCTCTTGCCAAAGGCATGTATGTAACGTTAATATGAGCATTATATTATACTCTCTGTTTTTATTACAGGCGACAAAATGAGGCGTTAGAATGAAAATATTTCAAACATTCCATTGCCTTTACTTCTCTACGATTTAATTCGAACTCTAGGCTAAAAGTCCTGCGAGCGAATAAAAACGAGACGCAAGTAATCTCTTTAGAATTAGCTTTCCGGAGAAAATGAGATGCGAAGGTAGATCTTTAGTTGAAAAGAAACTCGATTAAGTAAATTAAAACGTAGCGCGAAGCACTCTTAAAATTTTTAAATCTGACGCACTCGCTTTTCAACTACAGACAGAACATTTTAATTATATTCACTGAGAGTGATTATCTCTTTAGTTATTTTATCCAATATATGCGCCTAACAAGTGAAGAACACTTGACGGAAAATTCTTCATTAAGAATTTAACCTCTGTTAATTACAACTTATGAAAATATTCATAAAAAGATTAAAAAGCCACTAGACAAACTTCATTCAGATTTTTATTTTTCAAGTCTTTTTATTATCAAGAAATCTTAATTTAAACAATGGCGCACGAATTTCGCGAAAGAAATTTTTCGTGATAGCATTTTTGAAGAAAAATTTTTCACTTGTGTGCAAAACAATAAAGCTTTTTTAAACAATGGAAATTTAAATTAGAGTTGCGGTGATTTGTGTAAGTGAAAACAAAAATTTGTTTTTAACATAACAACAATGAAATTAATTTAGTTTTGAAAGATGGACACTTTAAAGAAATTACATTTATCCTAATTACTTTATGATAATTAAATATTTATATTATTACTTCATGATAATTAAATATTTATATTATTACTTTATGATAATTAAAATCAACATTTCATTTATGTATTTATTTTATATGATGATTAATTTTTGTTTTATTAGATCTTCCGCGGTTGCTTAAAATTAATTTTTATTGTACTTTATAAAAGACCATTTTTTTAGTTTGAGGGTTACACTTTCCACCCACCTTAAAATACAAAAATGACGATATTTTATGTAAAATAATTTTGCGTGAAAATGGATTCAATATTGTATTATGTATCATTATTACCTATTATTTATTATTTAATAACATTACCAAAAAAGATATTTTAAAAAAACTTTCACGCCGCAGCTGGCAATTTTTATTTTCCTAAATTGTTTTGTTAAAAAAGTAAATGAAAATAAATCAATAAGGATCGAAACCATGTGTGCGCACTATTAACATTAATAATTGGAAAGTGGGTTACAAAGTAAGAAAGTACTTTTTATTTTCTAGATTGGAGGAAAATGGATCATCCGATGCATTATTCTCAATTGAGGTGAGTTTCAATAAACCAATTATTATACAACGATGACCTAAAACGTTTCCCCCAATTTTCAATTTAAATCACCGTCAGACAAATGTCTTCTACGAATCGTTCAACAGCTTCCTCTTGAATGTAAAAACATAAAACGAACATGTTTCTTGGCAGATTCTACACTCAACATTGCTAGCTATCTTCAAGAATAAATTAATAAACGCAATTTTTGTGAACAATTTATATCTTGTCAATACACTATACGTCATTGACATTTAAATAAATGTGAAATAAATAAATGAAATAAATGAAATAAATGAAATTGAAATGAATAAATGAAATAAATGAAATAAATGAAATTGAAATGAATAAATGAAATAAATGAAATTAAAATGAATAAATGAAATAAATGTAAACAGTAATGTAAAAGTGTTTACAAAAATGAGGGTGCATAAATTTTTAAAAATATTTGTAAAAACAGAAAATCTCAAAATATAAAATATTTGTCAAAGTGTTTGTTAAAAAATATTTCCTTAAAAATATTTGTGAAAATATTTCTTTAAAATTATTGTTAAAATATTTCTTTAAAAATATTTGTGAAAATATTTCTTTAAAAATACTTGTGAAAATATTTCTTTAAAAATACTTGTGAAAATATTTTTTTGAAAATACTTGTGAAAATATTTTTTGAAAATATTTGTAAAAATATTTTTTTTTAAAAATTGTAAAAATATTGTTTTAAAAGTATTGTAAAAATATTGTTTAAAAAATATTGTAAAAATATTCTGTTAGCATATAAACGCATAAAAATCAGAAATTCAAAAAATGTTCTATTAAACAAAGTAAAAATAGAAAATTGATAGTTTGTTATATGCCTTTCGGAAGTAATTATCTATTGTATCTATCGCAGAAGGAAAATGACCCATAAAGTGCAAACTAAAGGAAAAAGAAATCTCCTTGAAGACTATAAAAGTGTCTTTTATCTATTTTTATTGAAATTTCTGAAAAAGACACGCTTTTACTTTTTGCGAGTTCAAGACACAAGTATTTGAAACGTGGCTTTTCGAGTGTTTATTAGTAAGTAAAGAAAAAATAAGTTTAAACTATTTATTAGCGTTTTTTTATTATTCATTTCAGAAACGTCACCTAGAGAAAAAGATGTCACTATGAGAGGTGAGTTTACCATTAAACCAGAATATAAATAATTCTATCTTTCAAATCTTGGATCATTCTCTGAAATAAAATATTTGAAGCCGTTGTTTTCTTTAGCTTCTAGCATTTCTACGCTCGGCTTTCTCGATGACTGTCATCCCTTAATATCCAAGAAATTTATTTCTCCATGTTAAAAATACAGAAATACGATCCACTCTCTCAAGAAAAATATTGCAGTTCGCACTCAGAGAAGTTTCTCTAGTCGAAAACCAATTTTGATTTTTCTCTTGTTTTAATATTTCATTTATTAGAAAGGAAATTTTCAGACTTTTGCAGACTTTTTTAATGTTATTTGAATTGTAAATTATTTGTTTATTTTGTAATAAATATCTATTTGGGTTTTTATTTTACTTATTATTTCACTTCTTATTTTACTTATCATTTCACTTTTTATTTTACTTATTATTTCACTTCTTATTTTACTTATCATTTCAGTTT
Source organism: Ganaspis sp. Gsp50 (assembly GCA_011057455.1). Lineage (NCBI taxonomy): Eukaryota > Metazoa > Arthropoda > Insecta > Hymenoptera > Figitidae > Ganaspis > Ganaspis sp. Gsp50. The sequence goes on from WNHD01008389.1 coordinate 4,737, forward strand.
TTATTTTATTTATCATTTCTCTCTTTATTTTACTTATCATTTTACTTTTCATTTCAATTATCATATTTTACAATATACCACATTGCTATTGAATGAAATTATACCAAGAGGTCATTGAGCTAATTAAAATAATAGATTTCCGTTTGTTTTAAATGTTTAAAATGTACCTGAACACATGCATTTATTATATATATACATTTGACTCTCGTCAGGACTGGAAATAACTTTATAGCAAGAGTGCATGTATGTTTAAGTTGCATGTTACAGATGTCGACATTCGCACACTTTCTTGCTCACAAGAGTTAAAGGAAGTGACGTTATATTTAGGCGCCGCTCGTGATTTTTTGCGCTTTCTCAAAAACTCTCGTTAACACAGTTATTTCTTGGATCTGATACTCTTCGACATGCAAAACTTCTCCAAAGTGCTCTTTTTGAAAATAATACATCAACTTTTAATTATAAATTACAATCACTCTATTTAATTACTGACATTTCTTTCAAATTGATTTAATTATCCATAATTATTTTTAAATTGATGGTCTTACCGATAATTCGTTTCAAACTGAATTGAGAAACTTATTCTGAATTAATTGAATTAGTAAAATGTGCTTCAGATTATTTTAAAAGCTAAAATTTATTCTAGTCTAATTTAAATATTAACCGCATCCTGCAGAGTAAATTAATTACAAATTATTTGTTCCAAAATAATTCAATCACTATAAGTACAAAATAATTTAATCACCGTATAAGTATTTATTCAAAAATAATTTAATCACAAGTGTTTGTTACAGAATAATTTTATTACAAACATTCGTTTTGAATTAATGCAATTGCTGACAATTTGGAATCCACAATTTGTTTTAAACTTATTTTTAATGACAAAAAATATTGAGAAGTTTTAAGAATATTCTATTCATTTGAATTTAATTCATTTAATTTCTAATAGCAGCTAAAAATAAGCTAAATTTAATCGTATTAAATTCCAGTTTTAAAGTTTAAAGAGAAAAAAAATGTTTAATTTGTTTAACCAAATTAATTTCTAATAACTCGTTTCAAACTAATTTAATTAGTACCGATCGGGCAACACAGGTATATATCACACGATTTGAAATGTCGAATAAATCGCCGAATGTGCTATAGAAATAACCCAAGAGTATCGTATTAAATCGATTATTGCATTTAGTGTGTCAGGGATAGTGATTTTACTCCTGGGACTTTACCAAATTATTAACAATGTAATAAGAACTCTGTTAATAAAATTGAAAAAAATCAGCATCGAGAAGAAAAACGCTCACAAATTAAAACAAACATTTTGAGAGTAAAAATTAGAAAGAATGAAATAAATGAAATGAATTTAGAAATTAAATTAAATTTAAATTAATTTAAATTAAATTAAAAGTAATTTGATCGTAATTCGACGAGAATCCCAGTTGAAACAATGTTTTTGTTTGTTTATTTTGTCCTATTTCCTTGAAATACTCGTTGTGTTGACATTGGCGCTTGCGCAGTAGTTGGTGGTAAGCACTGCCAACTTGAGATGATCATAGAAGCACTAGTAGGCTCTTCGGCTTCGAAAGAATAAGGTTGGCAGTACGTACTGTAGACTCTGCGCAGGCGCGAATATCAAGAAGAATATTAAGGTCTTTCTACAATGCGAAACAAGTCCGCAAACGTTAGTTTTAACATAAAAACGGTTTCTGCGCAGCGTTCTTCTTCTTTGAGGTTATCTGGCATTGTAGATAGACCTTTATAAAGGTGAGTCCATAATATAGGTGGTCTGCGTGTCGAAAACAACACGTAGTTCCTATGTATTTCTTATGACCTACGTGTCCCTTTCGACACGTTATTTTAATTTCATGAAACATTTAAATTGCATCCCTTAACCCTTTATTGAACAATAAAGTCAAAGCGACTAAAATTGGACTCTCTTTACTTTAATTAAATTGATTCTAGCCTCATTAATCGTTGGAGTAGGCAGAACATATCGTGGGACTCTCTTCAGAACATTGATCCTTGTGTTTTTAGCAACATTTCTAGTGCTTCAAATTAATGTCATCAATCTCACAACTCGTGAATGGCGCAGCCAATCTTCCTCTAATGAAACCCTCTATTCACTCGTACCCCAGGAATTGCACAGGTAAATTAAAAAAAAAGTTGAAAAATAAAAGGATCAACAATCTTACACCGTTTATTATGTTTAACAAAATAAATGTTTTCTCACAAATAATAAATATTAGTATGTAAGATAAGTAAATTCTAATTTCTTGAATAATGAATAGTAATTATAAATTAATAACTATTAATTAATAATTATAAAGAAATAAAAGGATAAAATAAATAAAAGATTAAATTTGTCGTAAAAATAAAATCCTAAATCAAATGATCAAAAATTGACCCAGGAAAATGTAAATAATTAAATTTATACTATGTTGTAAATTATGAAGATTTTAAAAATGACTTTGTAAATCGAATTGCGAAAATAATTTCTAAAAATGCGGAAAATAATTATTATTGACAGGTTTTTAAAAGAAAGACAGAATGCAACGACAACAACGAATACGACATCTGGGATTTTATCTCAATTGGAAATTAACGAAATTCGACGACATATCGAAAAGATTAATGCGGAGCAGAGAGTCATTAATGAAGAAGCTTTTGGTCCACTGGCATCTGACACACCTGTTATAGTGGTTCAAGTACATACCAGATTGACATACCTCAGACACCTGATTGTTTCCCTCGCTCAGGCCAAAGATATTGAGCAGACTTTAATTGTCTTCAGTCACGATGTTTGGGATCCAGATATTAATTATCTCGTGCAAAGTGTCGACTTTTGTCGAGTGATGCAAATATTCTATCCGCACAGCATCCAGACTCATCCTCGCACTTTTCCTGGCGAAGATCCTCATGACTGTCCTAGAAATATTCGAAAACAGCAGTAAGTTGAATCAATTTGCCATTTTTTTGTCTGGAAAGGGTACAAGTTGCCAAAATGTTCACAGAAAAGAACTTCAAAATGTTTAAAAATACTTACAACTTCTTTAAAATATTTGAAAATAGTTGGAACTACTTTAGAAAACTCAGATTACTTGAAGATATTTAAAAATTATTCAAAATATTGAAAAATACCAAAACATTCGAAAATTCTTCAAAATGTTTCAAATGCTCAAGATTACTTTAAACTATTTCTAAATAGTAATACTATTTCTAAATAGTAATACTATTTCTAAATAGTAATACTATTTCTAAATAGTAATACTATTTCTAAATAATACTATCTCTAAATAGTAATACTATCTCTAAATAGTAATACTATTTCTAATACTTCAAAATATTTCCAAATAGTTTCCAATACTGCAAAATATTTAAAAATTATTCAAAATATTTTAAAATACTTATAATGACTTTAAACTACTTTCAAATACTTTAAAATATTTAAATATACTTAAAATTACTTTAAAATACTTTAAAATACTTGAACCGCCTGAGTAGCTCAGTTGGAAAATGCTTTGGGCTTTGCGGTAGCGGATCGAGGGTTCGCGCCCGTTTGCCTGGGATTTTTTTCCGGCACTTGAGATACTTAGAGCGGGAGATTCGACGTTGAGGACTTGTTTCTGTGATATTTTGAGACTTCGAAATCATACATCCAAGATTCAACTGTCGATAAAACAGCTTTATTCAGTTGAGGTTTTCCTTAGTTTCCCTTAACTCTAGTTAGAAAGGACCAGGTAAATACGGGTTTACCTTAATTAAAGTCGGCTACGGGCGCAAGTTAGGGGGAATGGGTGGGGACTTATGGAGAAGAATTGGGGAGTATTAGATATGTAAAAACAATATTTAAATTCCTGAAAGCAAAATAAATACTTTTTTAGAGCGCTGTTACAAAAATGTACAAACGCCATGCATCCAGACCTGTACGGTCACTACAGGGAAGCAAAATTCACTCAAACGAAGCATCATTGGTGGTGGAAGGCGAATAGAGTTTTTGACCAATTGGAAGTTACGAAAAATCACACAGGAATGGTTCTCTTCCTGGAAGAGGATCATTACGTAGCCGATGACTTCCTCCACGTCCTAAGATTAATGGAACGTACCAGCAAACATAGTTGTGAACGCTGCAACGTCCTCTCTTTGGGCACATACCTGAAAACCTACAATTATTACGCAGACTTCAGTCGTAAAGTAAGTACCGTTTGCTAAATTCAATTCACCTTTGATGCCAACTTTGCCATCGCAAAAACTCACTGTGGGAAATTCGTTCCTAACATTCTGTTTGAGACCACTTTATTCTTCTATTTTTTGTTTTTTATTATTACTTTGTAATTGTTTGTAATAACTTTTGTTATTAATTGTACTTGTTATTAACATCGTAGTGTTCTAATTTTGATAAAATCTGGTTTTGGGGTCGATTTTATGATTTTTCAAAATTCGGACATAAACATTTCTTTGACATTTTTTATAAAAAAGTACAGTTTAATTTACTTTATTTTATAAAAAGTAAAGTTTTTTGAAAGTATTTTTTTATAAACAGTTAAGTTTTTTAGAAGTATTTTTTATAAACAGTAAAGTTTTTTAGAAGTATTTTTTATAGAAAGTAATTTTTTTTACAAGTTTTTTGTATAAAAATGTAGGATTTATGATGCGAAGGAAAAGTTTTTTTTTCATATGGAAAGAATCCTTTTTTGCTTGTTGAACGGAACATTTTTCATTTTGATGTTTAATAATATACAAAGCCGCTAAATGTTGTTTAAATGATGTGACGGCATAATAAGACTTGAACTAATTTGATAAAAATTCAAATTGAAATAATATAATCTGAGTATAATGAGTAAATTATTCCGCTTGAATTTTTTATAGAGCACAATTTGAATCATGTACATCTGATTAGAGCTACCATGCACTTGTCCCTTTTATTTATAAAGCAGCTTATATTTCCCGTAGAATTGTAAATTGAATTTTAATTACATTCGTTTGAAAATCAACTGATATTTTCAGTTTGTGGAACATTTCATAATCAACATTTAATTTTTCCAATATTGAACCGAAATTTAATCTTAAAAGTAATTTACTTATAATTTAATATAATTTATAATTAAATAATTAATAATTTTCAAATATTAATGATTTCGAATTAAAATAATTTTCACTAATTAATAATTTCGAATTCCAATAATTTTCACTAATTAACAATTTCGAATTAAAACAATAATTTAAGAATTTAATTTGTCGGATCTGAAATTGTATTTTCCCTGGGACGAAAGTGCAATATTATTAGCATGTTGGTAGCATTCAGTTGATCTAACTTTTTTAATTTCGATGATTAATAATTTGTGGGAGATTTCGCGAAATAAAAGCTCGATTTTTCACGCACCATGATAGCATCCGGGTATCAACGCTGCGATGCAAAAGGAGCTTCTTCGTGGAATAAAGAAGCGCGAGTCACCGCAACAGATCAACTTGCCCACTTCTTATCACAACGCACAGTCGGCAAATTGGGCTTATCATCTTTTACCCAGTCTCTACAGTCATTATCAGAAGGTCCAGAATTGATGCTTTTTGCAACCAAGACCTCTTTTCATGCGCCTGATATCTCACAAAAAGTCAGAAAGAAGCCTTTTATACTTCAGTATAATTTAAACTTACGTTTTATTAGTTAATTTAAATTCTTGCACTCAATACTCGATCTATTAACGTTTGAAAAAGTTCCGTAATCGCGAAAGTTTATTATCTTTGCGTTGAGCTGAAAAAACCAAATCGAAAAGTCCTCTTTCATTTTTCGATATTATCATTCGTTGTTGAGTTATTTAGCGTGAAAGATTGACCAATCGCGTGAAGTCTACAGAAGAAAGTGTGAAATGGAGGTGGAGCTTGAGTCCCCACTTATCACGCTCCGCCCTTTACGCCAGATTTATTAAAAATCGACCGCGATTGGTCAGTTTTTCGCGCTATGTAACTCGAAAACTACTGGGAATATTTAGAAATGAAGAAAGACTTTTCGTCCCATTTTTTCAAGCTTTTTCATAATTTGTTTGTAAAGATGGCAAATAATGGTTTTCGAAATTCAAGTATATGTAAAACAAAGACAACAAATATTTAATGAAAATGTATTTTTAATTGAGCGTTAATAGATTATTGAATTCGTGATAAAAGACAGAATTTGTCATTATAATTTTTATTTGTATATTAATTTTATTAATTAATTGATCAATTACAATAAAAGTAATTTTTTAAATTGCATGACAATTTTCTGACTTTTTAAGGCTGTTTATCATATCAAATTCCTGTTCGTTAAAAAACTGAAATGTATTGCTTGAGCACAAATTAGAATTAGCAATTAGATCGATTAGAATGTCGCATTTATCATTTCGTCATAAATATTCATTTTATGTTATATTTTATTTAAAAATTTAAAAATTAAAAATACAAAAAAAAAATAAAAAGACAAAACCTGAAGTATTTAAAAAGTGAAATAAATAAAAATCCTGAAGTCGATTAAAGTTTCATTATCAGTTGCATTGATTCCAACTATTTAAACTCGACTTACCAAAAATGAATTATATCATTTTTTATTCCTATTATATTTATTATAAATTTTATTATTTTTATCTGCAGACACTAAATTTCCCTAAATATTTTACACCAGACTAAAATAAAAAGACTAAACCAGAATAAAATAACTACAGTTGAATATAAAACCAATAAAATTCGATTTAATCTTCCCCTACCCTTTATTTTTAATGTGTCAGAAAAACACGAAATAATTAAACATGAATTGTGTTTTTTTAAATGAAATGAGTAATAACAATTGAAAAGATAACGTTTAAATATTTTAAATGGACTAAGTATCTTGTAAGATCTTGAACAAGAAAGTCTCACGCAACAATTTTTTCTTCGTCCCACATGTCCTCTGTTATCGTGCAAAATAACGATTATTTATGTTTTACTTACGCGTTCCCAAGATACTTCTTAACTACTGAGTAACCGTGTGAATTACCATTTACTCAGGCAGTTTCCTTCCGCACTTCTTTACGCATAAACACAACTAATTAAGTAGCACCTTGAAATTATAATTACCGTAAAATATTATTTAGTCTGATTTTATCTGCACTAAATATTTCCAAGCAACTCGTAAATCTCGAAATAAATTGTTTTCTACATCCAATTCTTCTCTTTGCAAAATTGGAATTGAAGAAAAATTCATTCAGTTTTTTATTCTATCAGAACATTATTAAGCAGAAAATTCCGTATGGAAATTTATTCTAAATGAAAATTCATTACAGAAATTCTTTTTTACATAAAAATTTGTCTGAAATGAAATATTGTTGAATAGAATCAAGCGCACAGAATAAATTTAAAGTTTTTACGCACTTTTGATGCGAGTTCAAATTGAGCAATGATAAATGACATACAATATGTGTGTAACCAACTTGGTTCATATTTGGTGCAGTTCAAATTGAGTAGAGGCTACTCAAATTGATCCCAGATTTTTTGTGCAAGAATTCGTTAATAAAAATCGTTCTAAATAAGAAATTGTTTATCAAAGTTGTTCTGAACAAAAATTTGTTTATAAAAATCGTCCTAGACAAAAGTTTGTTTATAAAAGTCCTTCTTTTATTTATTAATAAAACAATTGTAAACAAAAATTATTAATTATATATATATAAAATAATTTAGTTTATAGATTAAGATGCTTTTAATAAATTGGTATTTAATTGTTTCGAATTGCAAACACTTCAAGTAATTTATGATTTAAATTTAAAAAACTTGTAGTTACTTATATATAGTTTTTAACAATTTTATGTGTAGCTCCCATAAAAATTGCTATAAATGCATGATGCAACTTGAGGAAAAAATACTGTGATAAAATTATAGTTATAATAGAGTAATAATTGAGGGTGTAGAATACATTGCATGCCAAATAGCATATGTGTAGTGATATCTGCAATAAAATCTCGACCGTAAATAACTACTTGTCTAGATGGATCCTTAACATTAAATGTTTGCTTGCACGAGAGAGACAAATATATGTCTGCGTATAATAAAGCAAAATCGATTTTAAGTAACACGGGTATAGTCAAGTTAAAGAAAAAAAATTCTAAAAAAATTATTCTTGCGATTAATGAGTCGATGAATAATTTAAGGTGACTGAATTATTCTTAGTTATTATAATTAGTTGTTATTTTTATTGGTATTTGTACAGTAGTAGTAACAATAATAGTATAGTGATAATAGTATATTAATATTACTGTTTTTGTATATATTAATAATAGCAGTAAAAATAATAATATAGTAATAATAATAGTAGTAGTAATACCAGTAGTAATGGTATTAGTACTTTTTATTAATAGTTTGCTTTTATTGTAACAATTTACAATCAATTATAACTAATATTTTGTCGTTATTTCATTCCATTAAAAATGATAATCTCTCAAAAACAAAAAATGCCATTCAATATTGGATATTGGATATTAACGATATTAGAAAATAGATGTTTTCAAACATTCTTATTTAATTCCTATCAAGAAATTAGATAAGGAATTAGTGAAAATACTAAATCAATTTATTTTTGATGTTTTTATTGGCAAATAAAATTGAATGTAATTTCCCATAAAATTTTTATTAATATTGACACAACTTCAACTATAGAAAATGTCATTTAGAGCGAACAAATAATAATTCATCAGCACGTCACTTACAAAGTTATTTGCCTGAATTAGATTTTTATTTAATGAATTATGTACTAGAATATGCTCTCTTTCGTAATAAATTATTATCGCATTTAGAAATGTATTCGAAATTATCGAATAAATATTGATAATGGCTTAAAAAAGAAATATTGGAAAAAAGTTTTGAAAATTTATGTATACAGTACGCTCAAGAAAATGTATGCTTTCACAAGCATGTAAGTACGTATGTATGTGTAAATACTCTTTATATGTATACAACAAAAGCATTATCCTACGTACACCGAGAAAAATCAAAGTAATTACAATATACACAGATTTAGTCAAATTAACTCGTAAAACTGGTAGAATCAACCAAATACTTTGTTAACTTAATCAAGAAACTAGTAAAGCTAACCGAATACTTAGTAAAATTAACTAAACGCATAGTAAATTTATCCGAATATTTAGTCAAGTTAACCCAACTTTTAGTAAATTTAACCAAGCGCTTAGAAAAGTCAACCGAATATTTAGTAAAGTTAACCAAATGTTTAGTAAATTTAACCAAATACTTACACTGTAAAAACTAAAGTGATTACTAGTGGCAATTTAGTAAAATTAACCTTAGAAGCTGGTAAAACTAACCACTTGATTAGTTAATTTAACCTGGAAAGTAGTTAATTTAACCAATTATTTGGTAAATATAACCTAAGAAAACTAGTAATCCTTCCTGCCAACTATTTACATGGTAAATAGTACCATTTATTTTTTTCAGTATAGTAAAGTCAGCCAAATACTTAGTCAATTCAACCAAATGATTAGTGAAATTAAACAAATGCTTAGTAAAGTTAAACAAAAAAATATAGTAATTCTTTTAGCCAACAATTTATTCGATTAATAGTACACCAATGATTTTTTTCGGTGTACGTGTTGAAAAATACAAAATTGAGAATATCAACTGCGAAAAGAGTAGGAGAGCTTTTTCTGGAATTTTGCTCATTTTTGATTTGAATATGAAAGATGATTGGTGATTTTAGGCGGAAGTAACTCCATGGATATCAAGCAAACACAACATGGGCATGGCATTTAATAGAGTGACGTGGAACAAGCTTAGAAAATGCGCTAGTCAGTTTTGTTCATACGATGATTATAATTGGGACTGGAGTCTTCAACATGTGGCTCAAAGCTGTCTTCCACTGAGCAAAGGCGCCGGCACTATTCCTCGTGTTGAATCCGGTTTAATTGCTATGATGATGCGAGCTCCTCGAGTCTTTCATATAGGAGAATGGTATGCCACACTTTCATTCACTACACTTCACTATCACTCTTATTTTCCACTCATTTGAAAATCGAAAAGTAAAAAAGAAATCACACCAATTCAACGGCTAATTAAATACATCATTTCTTCAATGAATGAAAGAATTTCGTATAAAACAGGAATTAAACTACAGTGGGCATTTATTCTAGCTTCAAGAATATTTTTGGTTTATTATAGGAATTTTTAAGTTCGATTAAGAATATGTATTTTTATTATAAGAATAAACACTTGAGTCAAGAATAAATTCTTGAATCAAGAATAAATACTTGAAACTAAAATGAATATCTGAATAAAAAATAATTGACTAATTGGATTCAAAAATAAGTATACTTAAATCGAGAATAAAATGTCATTGATTTAAAGTAATAAATCCTTAAATAAAAAATGCATATTCTTGATAAAAGTGTAATAATAACTTAGTGAAGAATATTTTATTGATTTATATACTAAAAACTAAACAGAACATTAAATAAAAATTAAAAGATAAATTTATTCTATTAAATTAATTATTAATTATTACATTAATTGAGAGTAATCAAGGAATTTTAATAAAATTTTCGAAACGACACCATTGGGTGTTAATTTATACTGATAACAAATACGCTCAGAAGTTCTCTTGATACCGCCCCTAGTGATTATCATTATTAATGTTATTATTGTTGAATCCATACACTGTCACACTTTGCTCTCTGGCTGATTAAAACAGTCCACACCTACTGCATTACGATATAATGAAGCTAACAATAAGTGCCATTTAAGTAACATATCTTTTAACACAAACAAGTTACTTCATAAATCAAATAAAAATAAACAATCTATCCTTTCATTAGAAATTATTATAATGCATGGTAATACAGAAAAAGACAACAACAGATGATAAAAATGTAAAGAAACAGATTAAATTAAATTATTAAATTAAATTTTTTAAATACTGCATATTGCAATTAATACCCCACAAAAAATGACCACATAGTTTTAAATTTTTATTAAGAAAAATCATGGTTGACGTTTTCGCAAATTTCAATGGGTTCCGGAAACTTTCTTTCAAATATTCTTTTTGCATTGGATTCCCCAGAAAATTGCACCCCAATTTGAGTATTATAACGTTTTGGACAATCGTCTGGATCAATTTGAATTTTAAAAAATTGTGGATCCATATTTTAAACTTTTATTGTAGTATATCATGGTTCACGTTTTTGCAAATTTGAATCGGTTCCGGAAACTTTTTTTCAAATATTCTTTTTGCATTGGATTCCCCAGAAAATTGCACCCCAATTTGAGTATTATAACGTTTTGGACACTCATCTGGATCAATTAGAATTTTAAAAAATTGTGGATCCATATTTTAAACTTTTATTGTAGTAAATCATGGTTCACGTTTTTGCAAATTTGAATGGGTTCCGG
>WNHD01008391.1:0-11021 GCA_011057455.1 Ganaspis sp. Gsp50
GATCACTGCCTTCACCCGGTTTACAACTAATAATGAGAAAAAGTCATTTTGAACATTGACTTAATTTAGATTCACGAAACCTTTACAAAAACTATTTTATCGCATTTTAAGGTTTTCAATTTCTTCTTTCTTCTTTTTCTATTCTATTTTTTCTTTTTTTATTGTATTTGTCTTTCTCCTATTCTTTTTCTTTCACTTTTTTTTTATTTCCTTTTTCTTTTTTCTCTATTCTATTCTTTTTTTCTATTCTATTCTTTCTTTTTTTCTATTCTATTCTTTCTTTTTTTCTATTCTATTCTTTCTTTTCTTTTATTCTATTTTTTCTTTTCTTCTATTCTATTTCTTCTTTTTTTCTATTCTATTTTTTAATGGTTTTATATATTTCTTCTTTTTTTCTATTCTATTTTTTAATGGTTTTATATTACTGATTTCTTTATATTTTTGGAAAAGCTAATCAATTGATTTGGATAATTACAATTAATTGTAATTGATTTTTTAAAAAAAAGTTTTTCATTGTATGAATTTAGCAATAGCACAATCACAGATATCACTATTAATAAATATAATTTGTGATCTGGAAAAGGGACCTAAGCAGTAAAGAATCGATTTTCGGGTCATGAACGTTTTAATCCATTCGAAGATTTTTTTTAGTCCTTTGAAGTTAGAAAATCGTTTTCTGTTGTAACAATTTAATCATTATCGATTAGTGCAGAATGTAACAGGTGTTTTACTTTTCTCTCCTTCACTGTAATCACTGTTCGGCTCCTTAGGTCCCTTCACTCAAAGCGCGCCCCATTTATTTAGAAAAAAAAAAACTAAAACAATATCTAAAATAAAACAATATCTAAAGTAAAACAATATCTCAAATAAAACAATGTCTAAAATAAAACAGTGCCTTAACTAAAACAATTCTAAAAACTAAAACAAGGTAAATTTTTTATCGTATATTATAAAAAAAAATCACGAATCGATAAAATAGAATCAACAAAATTTCACTGATTTAAATCCAAACAATATTGAAAATCAATGTATGAAAAAATAATTTAAAACTTAGGTAAATATTCTGAATGTAATATTAAAAGCTGATAAAACTTGATAAGTTCTTCGTTCATGCTAATAATTTGCGACGTGCTCTGAAAAAAGGACATAATCAGGCAAATTGAAATTTCTCAGAAGAAAATAAAGAAGAAACGTGCTTGTCGATCAATTCTGATCGCTAATGTTCAAAAAATCACTACAATAACAAAGCTTTCTCTATCAGAAAGCAAAACAAAAAATTTAATTTCAAATATTTGAAAAGTGACCTCAGAGTCATTTTTGCTGCTTAGGTCCCTCTCTTCAGAACGCATCAAATTATTATTTTTGTAATAATTGTATTGTGTAATAATAAATAAATAAATTTGACGCAATATATTTTGATTAATTGTAATGAATCAAAATTTAATTAATTAAAAAATTACGAAATATTTCGTTATTTACTGAAAGTAAATTTGTTGTATAAATAGTAAAAATATTTGACAATGTTAATTGTTTAATTCACAGGTCTATCAATGATATGACCCAGTCCCGAGAGATTCTTGCAATGATGGACACTCACACGACATTTGGTCGAAAAAGGGGTTGCACAATTTCGAGATGCGGAGGATTTTTATTAGGTTCCGCCTTCCTTTTGGGCCTAGTCACAACAGGACTCCTAGTCTTCCACTTTGCTCCTTGTTTAGAGGGAAAAAAGACCAGATCATATGAAGATTTCTTCGGCAACTCAAATCTTCAATCCTTAAAAGCCTTATCAAATAAGAATAAAATTGATGTCAGGCTGCCTAGATCTGTTTTACCTGACTTCTACGAGCTGAGATTAACCCCCTTCATTTGGGAGGGTAACTTCACTTTCAACGGCGAGGTGACTCTTTCCTCTAATTACGATTTAGGTGAATTTCTCCTATAGACTCTAAGTAGTCTATTTTGAGCGGATTTTTCATGAATACAATGTCAAATTACCAGTTAATATCAGTTTGTCAGTTATTTAATTATCGGTTTTAATTATCAGTCTAAAAAAATTATGTTTCCAAATAATTTTATTAGTCTTAATATTTTTTTAATAAGACAACTTGTAAAATATTAACATAGCTTTTAATTAATTTACTTATTCACAAAAAATTAATTTATTCACAAAAAATTAATTTATTCACAAAACATTAATTTATTCACAAAAAAATACGTTATTCACAAAAGATTAATACAATTTCGTACAATGTTTGCTGTTTCAGGTGAAAATATTAGTTAACGTTACAGAAAAAACGAAAAATATAACGCTGCATGCGGTCGATCTTAAAATTGACAAAGAATCCACAAGTGTCAAAGAGCACAATTCACAAAGCAATAAATCGAGAGCTATTAAGATTGAAAATCAGTGGAATGACACTGCCAGACAATTTTTTATAATTAGGACTTCGGAATATCTTAAACCTGGAAAACAGTACACAGTGAATTTAAAATTTATTGGTTATCTTAATGATTATCTTCAAGGCTTCTACAGGAGTTCTTACAAAGTCGGCAATCAAACAAGGTTTTCTTTTTATATTTAATAAATTACTAAACAGTCCCGAGTTGAGTAGCTTGGCAGACCAAAGTAGTCGCAGACTACTTGTGTCCTTATAGCTCCGCCCATTTCCCGCAGAGTGGGGGTTCCCTTTTCTGATAGCAAATAGCAGACAGCTTCAATCAATCTGCTTTATATTAATAGCTATCAATAGCTTTATCAATCTGCTTTATTTGGACATTGGTATTAATTATAATAAATAATAATTTGCTATTTAATAACCATTGTTCATATAATTTAATACCATTGTTCATAAAATTTAATACCATTGTTCATAAAATTTAATACCATTGTTCATAAATTACAACTATTACTGAAATAAGCATTATGTTTATTTCATTTTATTTATTTTTCTTTTTTATTTTATTTTATTTCAACTCAAATTAGCAAAAATAAAATACAAATTTTAATGTTTTTTTTTTAATAAAAAAATGGATGTTTACATTACCGTCTTTAGCAATCATTACTTACAAAATATATTACCCAAATAATAACCACTATTTTGTTTTATTTTTAATCACAAATTCGCAATAACGAAATTCAATGTTTGTTTTATCGAAAGTGGATTTTTACATAGTTTTACATAGTTTTACTCTAATAACGTTTCTAATATTCATAACTTACAACTATTAGTATTAATCACTATTTTATTTTAATATAAATTCTATTGTTTGTTTTTTAAAGAACGAGAATGGAATTTTACATTCTCGTCTCCATTGAGTTTTTACAGTAAATCCTAAATGCTGTACTTTTCCTTTTTTCATGTCGTTTCAAAACAGAATTGAACAGTTTGTATTGTTTGTGAAAAAACGTTAAAAATCATTAGAAAAAATCGCACATTTTTAATACACTCTTATTATTGATTATAATGTAAAAATACAACACGAATTGATTCAATTGGTTTTTTTATTCTCTGTGTATATAAAAGAAAATAGGAATTAGTTGAAAAATGAATAATTAGTAATAATTGATCTTGTGAAAGTTGTCCAACTTGAAAGTCAAGTTTCCTTGGATAGAAATAACAACTTTAACAAGTAGCTCAACTCTTTACGAAGATACATGCAGTTACAAAGGAAACTGGGTTCATCTAAACGTTTGATGATTCTGCATTATAGATGGATAGCGACGACACAGTTTCAACCAACCGATGCCCGCCGCGCTTTTCCCTGCTTTGATGAACCAGCTCTCAAAGCCAAGTTCCAAATTAGCATTGCTAGACCTAAGAATATGACTTCCATTTCAAATATGCCACAAAAAGGAGAATCAACACCAGTGTAAGTAAATTAAAAGCAAGAATGATTTGTTGCAAAAATTTCATTCACTTTTTTATTGCTATTGCTGCGGTACTCCATTTCTAAAATCTAAAGCATTTTCAAAAAAATGTAAAAGGTCTAAACCAAATACTGAATTTTATATCTGAATTTTTATATTTAAATTTTTGTGGATGCTTAACTTGAATATAAAAACACGATCGTCTTCACAAATCAAGTTTAAGAAACATTTTAAAGCAAAGTGACCATAATCATGAGAACTTTTTCTTTAATTTAAGAAACTAAAAATATTGATTCGTTTTTAAGTTGTGAGTAAAAATGTGAACTGAGTTCGTATAATACGGACTCAGAAATCAAAATTTTATTAATCATTAGGTGTCTTTAAATGCGGTCATAATTTACAGATCTGGCCTGCCTTTTTATGAATGGGACCACTTTGAACCATCGGTACCGATGTCGACTTATTTGGTTGCATTCATTGTCTCAGATTTCAAAGTCTTGAAATCAAATGATAATAACTTTGGAGTCTGGGCTCGAAGCGAAGCTGTAAACCAATCATACTACAGTTTAACGATAGGACCAAAAATTTTAAATCACTACGAAGACTATTTTCAAATTAAATTCCCACTCCCAAAAATGGACATGGTAGCGTTACCAGATTTTTCAGCTGGTGCTATGGAAAATTGGGGTCTTATAACTTACAGGTAAAGAAAATCTTCGCATGTCAATGCTACAAAACAATTTCCATAAATTCTTCCATAACATTTTTTATAGCATTTTTTATTTTTATTTCCGTAACATATTGAATATATTGAATTAAAATCAAATAAAAACGACATGAATTGAATGTACTTTAAATTTTAATACCAATTGAGGTTAGAATAGGCGTCTTTGCGTTGACGCATGCGCAGGGATTTCGTGATCAGTACTGCCAACTAAAAGATGGGCCGTAGAATGCGAGCACGCATGTAGGTCCAAGAGGATAATGTTGGCATCACTTATCTCGTATTTTTGCGCACGCGCAAGTGCGCAGTTTTTTCTTGAAGCTTAAACAAAAATTTGGTTACGTGCTGACGGTGTAATCACACTCAGTGAACGTTTTTGTTAGATTTTTTGCAGATCAACTAGGAAATTAATTTTAAAAAATTGATGTATGAATATTTTAGAGAAACAGCGATGTTGTATCAGGAAGGTGTATCTACTAGCAGTAACCAGCAAAGGGTTGCAGCTGTTGTGGCTCACGAATTAGCTCATCAGTGGTTCGGTAATTTAGTTACTCCCAGCTGGTGGTCTGATCTCTGGTTAAATGAAGGATTCGCTAGTTACGTGGAATACATCGGAATGAATTCTGTAAGAATTTTGATTATTATTTAAAATTTAAATTAACTATTTAATTAAATTATTATTAATTTAATTAAATTTATTATTTAAAGCTTATTTCAATTAACTTCAACAACTGTAAACATGTTTCAATTACCTTCAACAACTGTAAACATGTTTTAATTAATTTCAACAACTGTAAATATGTTTCAATTAATTTCAACAACTGTAAATATGTTTCAATTAATTTCAACAACTGTGAACATGTTTCAATTAATTTCAACAACTGTGAACATGTTTCAATTATTTTCAACAACTGTAAACATGTTTCAATTACTTTCAACAACTGTAAACATGTTTCAATTACTTTCAACAACTGTATAAATCTTTAAATTCATTTCTACAATTGTGTAAATATTTCCATTCATTTCTCAACTCTAAACAATTCACAAAAGAAAATAAATTAAAATTTATTTACAAAATCTTTTTTAAAAAATGCTTTCTGCAATTATAGAGATTCATTTCTAAAAATTGAAACTTAGCAATTTTTAAAGAAAAACAAAATTCAAATATTAACTTGTCATTAAAGGTAGAACCTGAGTGGATGGTTCTGGAACAATTTGTCGTCCATGAACTGCAAAACGTTTTTGGATTAGATGCTTTGGAAACCTCACATCCAATTTCGGTGGAAGTAGGACACCCTGATGAAATAAACGAAATTTTCGATAGAATATCGTACGATAAAGGTGCTTCTATAATTCGTATGATGGATCATTTTCTTACAACAGAAGTCTTTAAACAAGGACTCTCTAATTATCTCAAAGAAAGGTAACAAATTTTCATCCCTATTTAAAAGTACTTTATAGAAATTGCAAAACGATTCGCAATATTTCGATAATTTAAAATTTAAATTATATATTTATCATTGCAAGCTTTTGAGTACGATCTATCTTTCCATTAATTGAAATTATTTTAATACAGAGCTTACAGAAGCGCAGAGCAAAATGATTTGTGGTCAGCTTTAACAAAGCAAGCTCACAAAGATAAAGTTCTTGATCAAGATGTGACCGTAAAGAAAATAATGGATACCTGGACTCTTCAGACTGGTTTTCCGTTAGTAATGGTAAAACGTGATTATAAACGTGGAGGAGCTACCCTCACTCAGGTAATTTATAAACAATTTTAAACAAAATTTCCGAAACTTTTATCCTTAAAAATTTACAGTTTTTCACGTGACCTTAAATTTTCGGTTTTATATATTATTAAAAGCACAAAAAGTCAAACTCTGTACTTTATGCTCAATCAACTTTGTGAGCACCTTCTATACATTTAAGAAGCCATTTGGAGTTAAATGGAAAAAGTTAAAGTCGTCGTAAAATGAAAAATTTTCTCATTCCAGGAACGGTTCATGTTGCAAAATGGTACTTCATCCATTTCAAAAGAATCGATGCCCCTCTGGTGGATTCCAATCACGTATACGTCCGACAGAAAACTAAATTTCAATAAAACACAACCATCACATTGGATGAGAGCTGAAAAATCGCTCATTATCCCTGACCTTGATGCTACTTCGTCTGAATGGGTTATATTCAATATTCAAGAAACAGGTATTTTATTATTTTCTTCATCGTACGATTGTAACTGTATTTTCGCATTGATTAATTCATTCTGGAATTCTCCAACATTACATTGAGAAACATTTACTTTTTCAGAATATTTGTCAAAATTTGTGTAACTTTCAATCAAAGAGGGAAGAATTCTTTTGAAATATGAATTTAGGAATTTCTTTGAATTTAAAACATAGGGATTGTTGAATACGTCAATTTTATTCAATTTCATATTCATTCAGTATTTCTTATCATTCAACATTTACATAATTTAATTTTTATTACACTTTTAATCTTTTTGGTAATTCTTTTTACATTTTTTCTTAGTCTTAAATTAAAGAAGGAATTATAAAAATAATGACTATTGGGATTCACTATATTCATAAATATCTTTTCATCATTTAATATCAAGATCGTCAACTCGGGTATACGAATTTTGTGCGTGAATTGATTTCACGTTTTCGTTCACAACTCAAATACTAATTAACACTTTTTAAGTTTCTTTGGCTCAAATTGAAGGGGAAATTCGCGAAAATATAACAACTAAGTTTCGTATTTTTAAAAAAAAAGCCCAGCACTGCGTGAGACTTAAAGTCAAAATCGAATTTAAACGAAATTATTTTGTTTTTAATATATTTTTATGTTCAAAAAGAGCATTCATTATTTTTTTTAATAAAATACAATTTTGTTGTAAGATACAATTTTGTTTTAAGATACAATTTTGTTTTAAGATACAATTATTCCCTAGTACCTATATGTTACCGTAATACAATTTTTTATAATATCCTTTTTCATTAAAAAAGGCTTATAATTACAAAAATAATGACTACAAGATTTCACTATTTTGCTGAATATCTTTTCATAATTTACTATCAACTCGCCGACTCTGATACACAAATTTTGTATATGAACTGATTTCACGTTTTCGCTCATAACTCTAAAACTATCTAAAAGTTTTTAAGTTTCTTTGGCTCAAATTAAAGGGAAAATTCGCGAAAATATGACAACTAAGTTTCATAATTATTTAAAAAAAATTTCCAGCTCTGCGTGAGACTCAAAGTCAAAATCGAATTTGAATGAAATTGTTTCTTTTTTGGTATCATCTTATCTTCTTTAGTTACTCATCTTATCTTTTTTCATTTTTATGTCTGAAATGCACATTTATTATTTTCTTTAATAAAATACATTTTTGTTGTAAGATACAATTATTCCCTAATATTAATAATAATAATATAATATAATATAATATAATATAATTTTTCATAATACACTTTTTCATAAAAAAGACTTATAATTACAAAGGCAATCACTACTAGGTTTCACTATTTCCACAAATATGTTTTCATCATTTATTATCAACTCGTCAACTCTGGTACACAAATTTTGTTTATGAACTGATTTCACGTTTTCGCTGATAACTGAAGTACTAACTAATACTTTTCAATTTTCTTCGGCTCAAATTAAAGGGGAAATGCGCAAAAATATGACAACCAAGTTTCGTAATTGTTTTTAAAAAAATCGAGCTTTACGTGAGACTGAAAGTCAAAATTTAATTTGAACAAAATTGTTTCTTTTTTGGTATCCTCTTATCTTCTTTAATTATTCACCTCATCTTTTTTTAATTTTTATCTTTCAAAAACGCATTTATTATTTCTTTAATAATATACAATTTTTTGTAAAATGCAATAATTCCCTAATACATGTTATCATAATATAATTTTTCATTATACACTTTTTCATAAAAAAGGCTTATATTTATAAAAATAATGATTAGTATTTAAATAATGGCTTTACTATTTTGATGAATATCTTTTTATCATTTACTATAAACATCGTCAACTCGAGCACACAAATTTTATGTATAAACTAATTTCATGTTTTCGTTTATAACTAAAATACTATCTAACACTTTTTAAGTTTCTTTGGCTCAAATTAAAAGGAAAATTCGCAAAAATATGAAAACTAAGTATCGCAATTAAAAAAAAAATTCTATGCCTCCGCGAGAGACTTAAAGTCAAAACCGAATTTGAACGAAATTGTTTTTTTTTCGTATCATCTTATCTTCTTTAATTATTCATCTTATCGCTTTTAATAATATAAATTTTCATAAAATTCAATTTTTAAAATAAATTATAGGATACTATCGCGTGAATTATGATGAAGAAAATTGGCAGAAGCTCATCAAGCAATTGAATCATGGCAATTTTAAAGATATCTCCACGATAAACAGAGCTCAGTTGATCGACGATTCGTTAAACTTAGCAAGAGCTGGAAAATTGAACTATTCCACTGCCCTAGACGTAACTTCCTATTTAGTACGTGAAACTGAATATCTTCCCTGGAAAGCGGCTTTAACTGCCATGAGCTACTTAAACAGTATGCTAATTAAATTCGAAGGCTACGATAAATTTAGAGTAAGTTATAAATTTTAGATTCTGACAGTTATACCCGCCATAAGCAAACTAACAATTTATTATGTGAAGATAACGATTAATTTGCTAATATTAAACTGCTCATTCTTAATGCTGTACTTTAACACTTTTAGAAAGACCATTTTCTTTATTTTTCTTTAGGTGTACGCTCTCAATCTTTTGGACAACATTTATAAGCAAACCGGTTTTAAAGATTCATACGAAGACCCTCAGTTAACGGTCTTCACTCGCATCGATGTTCTCAATTGGGCCTGCACCTTCGGTCATGAAGATTGTGTCCGAAATGCTGTTAAACAATTTATTAATTGGAGGAACTCCCCGGATCCGGACGAAAATAATCCGTAAGTTCTTCATTTCATTTATTTACTATTTTGTTTCATTTCGAATCTGATTATTAACCGCAATTTTTTATCTTCGATCAGTGATTGTTTCCAAACGTTTCAAATGCTTTTCAAATGTTTCAAATGTTTCAAATGCTTTTCAAAAGATTCAAATGCTTTTCAATTATTTTTCTAATTCGAAATGAAATTAAAACATCGAAGAAAAAAATCGGATACTCAGGTTGCTAGAATTCAATAAATTATCAACAAAACTATTTTCATTTCATTTATTATCACAAACTATTTTGCAAAGAAATATTGATCAAAAGTAATTGAGACTCTTTGAATATATTTGTTAGGAAGAAGTTCATTATGAATAAGTGTTCCTAATCAATTTGTTAGAAAGAAGAAATAGCGCAAAATAATTTGAGAAATTACAAATTCTAAGCTACTCTATAATTTATATTCCCTTTATCAGGATTTCGCCAAACTTGAAAAGTGTCGTCTACTGTACGGCGATTCGAGTTGGTGGTCAAGCAGAATGGGAGTTCGCTTGGCAACGTTATTTAGCAACGAATGTAGGAACCGAAAGAGATCTTCTTTTAAGTGCACTTGGTTGCACAAGAGAACCATGGCTACTGAGTAGATACCTAGACTGGGCATTGAAAGAAAATTCAGGAATTCGAAAACAAGATGTTACACGAGTTTTTGGATCTGTTTCCAATAACATAATTGGACAGCCGCTGGTTTTTAACTACTTTAGGAATAATTGGAATCGCATTCGAGAGTAGTAAGTTATCTAGACCAGAACTAGTTATTAATATTAAGAAAAATAGGGTGTGCTGTGGACACAAATATTTTGGGATGTAAAAATAACAAATATCCATAAATAACATTACATTTAATAAAAAGTTACAAATAGTAAAAAATTAGAATGACTGTTTAAAATGAAACTCTTTTTTCAGTATTGGATCATCTATTATGACCATTGGCTCCATTGTAAAATCATCTACTAAGAGGATTAATACCAAATACGAATTGAAAGACGTAAGTTAAAATTTATTAAAGGTAGAAATACATTAATTATACATAAACATACATTAATTAAATATAGACTAATTTTATATTATAAACATACATTAATTAAATATAGACTAATTTTATATTATAGACATACATTACTTAAATATGAACAAGCATTACTTATATATACATGTATATATATTCATTAATTATACATAAATATACATTCATTAATTATAAACACACAACAAATATATACAAACATACTTTAATTTATTTAAAAGTTGAAAAGAATCTTTAAATTCTTGAGTACAAGTTCTACTATCTTTTTCTTCTTTGTGGTTTTTGTGTAGTTAATTCAGTCATGAGCAAAAGTTACCGTAGTGCGAGCCGATTACGACTGAGCTCGTTTAGATGCTCCCCGCCTTCTTATACGCTTCGGTAGGATC
>WNHD01008393.1:0-11877 GCA_011057455.1 Ganaspis sp. Gsp50
TATCAACTACTTCAAAAGTAGTTAAATTAACTATAGTAAAAACGTCAGAATAACTATAAAAACAGTTACTTTAACTACTTTTCACTCAACTATCCTATATAGTAGTTGAGGTTGTCGGTCAAATTTTTTTCAGTGTAGTTTAATCTTAAATTTAAGTCGAAATTAAATTCTAGAATTTAGATGTATAATTTATTAAATAAATTTATTAAAATAATTTTTAAATGCAAATTAAATGAATTAAAATTTATTTAATAATTAAAATAAGTTTCTGGTTTTTTGCGTAGTTTTGTTTCAGAAATTGAATTTTCTAAATTTTTGTTTAAATGTACTTCTTATTGGCTATTTTGTTTAAAATAACGTTTGGCAAATTTCAACTAAAGAAAATTGCTTATTTGAGTGAACATAAACCAAACAACTGCCTGACGGTTTCATATATAACAAGTTTGGTTTCTTGTATATTGAGTGCTAACTTCACACACATGATTATGTTTCTGGTTCAAAAAGCAATATTTTACACAAAAACATAACCTCATTTTCAAGATTTATTTGATTCATTTTTAAGGAAAAAACTTTATGACTTTCTAATTTTTTTAGATTATCTTCATTTTTCGTAAATTATTCAACTGTTTCCTAGTGATCTTAATATTTTTAAATATTTTAATAAATCCTCTACATGTTTGGTTTATTTTCTTTAGCTTCTCTTTTATTTGTTTATTTTTTAATTTACTGGGTTTCTTTAAAACTTTTCAATCGATTTTTTTCAATTTTCTCACTTTACACAGATTTTTTAATTTTTTTATAGACCTTCTCAATTTTTTCAATTTTCTTTATTAATTGTTCTTTTTTTATACTCTATTTTCTAAAATTGTTTTTAATGTCATTATTTATAAGAAATATTTATTTTTTCCCATTCTCTTACAGGTTTTGTAGTTTTTCTTAAATTTCAATTTTTGAATAGCCCTTTCTAATAATTTTAAAAGCATCAAAATTTTCCTTTGAGTATTTTTAAAATACTTATAATCGTGATCTCATTTGCAAAGTTTGAGAAATTTATATTATTTTTGTTATATGCGTAGTTGGAGAATTTGGAATCTTAACCTTACGACTTTGTACGAAAATAGTTTGAAAATGTTTTATTTCAAAAAATCTATATGTGACTGGACATGGTGAAAGGGACCTCCGCTGCAAACGAAGAGGAGGTTATGTTTGGTGACAGTTTTTCCTTGATTAAACGTTCATTTTTAAATATCAATGGTTTGTTTTAAAAGTTGATCATTTTTTTGTAGTTTCATTCCAAAAAACACAAATATAACCTCAACTTTGATTGCAGCGGAGGTCCCTTTCACCGTGACCAGTCACATATTAACATCAAAGTTCAAAATGGGCGTTAATGATACATTTTAATCGTATTTAATAAAATGTACTATAATTTAAAATTTTGTCCACATTTATTAACTATACTTTTTTATATAGATCGCGTTTTAAGGGGTTATGTACGACTAGTCGATGAAAAGCCGCATGTTTGTACTATAAAGTAGCGTCAGCCAATCAGATTGCGAATAGATTTCATTATGTGCCTAGGACACCGAATGAAACATTAAAGCATTGCTAGTCGTACGTAAACTCGTGTTTAGGGTGCGCTAATGACAAAAATATTATTTTGAAAAGTTATATTATAAGTTATATTATCCCGAAAAGTTATGGAATTTTATTTGGATAGAATGGGAAATTGTCGGTAAAAATTAATTCTGGTCGATTAAATAGTAAATCGCTTTTCAATAATAACAATTTAGTTGCAAACGAATGCAAGTTAAAGATTACTCTTGATATATGTTTATAATATTGTAAATTAATCCAAATAATAATTTCCTTGCACAAAATATGATTGCCAGCTGACACTTGGAAGCAAACAGGTTTGGGAAGCAATAACTCAGAAGATGATTCAATAGCAGAGTTGGGTAGGATAAAATAAGGCATTTCATGTGACGTCGTTATCGAATATGGCGGCTGACTGGAAGGCAGGTCGCCACTGTAGTTAATGGGATGAAATGAGCTTTTTTAACACAACTCTTTAAATAATAATTTTTAAACCTATGTTCTTTGGAAAAAGAATTTCATTTATCATAAGCTATTTTTTAAAATAGTGAAACAATAATATCAGTTTTTATTATTTTAAGAAATAGCTTATGATAAATGAAAAATGTTTTTCCAAAGAACATTGGTTTATAAATTATTATTTAAAAAGTTGTGTTAAAAAAACTCATTTCGTCCCATTGACACAATGTATTGCCTGCCACCCAGTTATCTGAAATTTCGATATATATCGATAGTGACGTCACAACTTCATCTCTCAGGCTAGCAGGGCTACCCAACTCTGCTATCGAATCAGCTTATGAGTACATTTATCAAGTGTAATCTTTAACCACTAGGCTGCCGGAAAACCTATATTTAGGCTTAATTGCTGGATTTGCTAATCGCCGGCAGCATACAGGTTAAATTTTATTCGTTTGTAATTAAATTGTGATTTTTGTGTAAATTGCGATTTACTGTTTAATTGAGCAGAATCAATTTTTACTGCCAATTTCCTAGTAATACTTTGGTTACTTTCTCGTCCAGCACTTTTTATTCTTTACCTTTTTAATCTTTTACCATATTTTTTTCTGTGTTCGATTCTTATAAGAATCGAAAAACTGTATTGTAAAATTAGCACTTCTTGATTGGCAATCTGAACATATTAATGAGACGGTGACACGTTTTGGTTGCCAGTTTGAGTAAAATACCCTTCAAGCCTCTGTTAATTGGCAAAAGCAACTAATCTTTATCAGTGAAGTTAGCGGCTTTGAGAGTTGCCATTTTCCCAGCAAATCGAAATCACTGAAAATTACTTCTGAGTCTGCTGAAAATCTCGATATATTCAGGAAGAGAAGCTGGAGGTCGATTTGTGGTTGAAGATGGTATGCGCTGTTACCACTAACGATGTGCATTGCAAAAGTTAGTTCTCGATATCATGGACGCGTCCATAATACCAGCCAGTATTGGCAATAACGACGTTTGCACACTCTTCTGGAGAAGAAGAACTGTGTATCCGGTAGTTTACACCGGGGAGTGCCGTAATCCTGAGAATTGGCCGTATCTCAAAAGTCGACTTTGCAGATCGTGAGATTCTCCAAGGACCTCGGAATTCTCGATGAATATGCTTCCTGGTTGGGATGCTTTCCAGTAACATTATGACACATCATGACTCTTGCTGTTTCCAGTTTATATGAATTTAATTTACTCTTGGTCCACGAAGAATTTCCTTATTCTTGTCACGAACTTTGTGGAAAAACTTGCACTGAATCTAAATTATAATAGCGAGATTGTGACCGAGATTTACGGATTCTAATGTTTAGCTTTGATGTGGAGTTGTATAGCCAGTGAATTTAATGAGAATTTAAATAGGCTTTCATAAATTTGTTACTTTTTCGTTTGTGGGTACGCAAAAGGGAATTAAAGCGTTGAATTATGAGCGAAGTCATATAAAATCATAAGGTACATAAAAATCGTACATAAAATACATTTTAGAGATTCAAAGATCGTTTTAAAGATTCAAAGATCGTTTTAAAGATTCAAAGATCGTTTTAAAGCTTCAAAGATCGTTTTAAAGATTGCTTTCAATTAAATAAAAAGATTGCAAATATTTTTTCATAGTGGATGTTTTATTTTTATCAGAAAATGTTGATTTACTGGTCGATTAATCAAATGGACGTTTCACTCGTTTGAAAGTGACAGTTTGATTATAGGAGCAATTGTTGTGTCGTAATTCTTCATAGAAATGAAAAAGTCATATATTTTGATAAAAGTTTGCATGAAAATGTTACAATTGCGTAAAGGATGATTATTACTTGCTGGTTTATAAAGATTACTGACATCAGTTCTCAATATATGTACCTACATATTATTACCAAGAATCTTGTACGCAAACTCCTTAAGATTATCTGGATTCTCTCGGAAAGTAAATTTATAACTTTCTTGTCTTGACCGTTACGATCTAGTGGCAATGTTAATGACGCTCGTTCATTTTCCTTATTTGAAGTGAAGCTTATAGTGTCGTCACTAATGTTCCTCAGTTACTTTTCAGTGTCACACACGCTTTTGTGGTTTATTCGGATTTTTCTTGCAGCTCATTTCAACAATTCAATATTTTTAATAATATAACCTAATCTTGGGTTGCTTCAAAATTAAATTAAATCGCTTTTTTAAATTACTTTCAGTGCAATCATGTTTTTTATCCAAGAATTCGTTAAATACTAGTTATATACATTGCTAAAACAGAAAATTAAGTTAAGAGTTTTCAATATAACCTCATTTTCAATGTTTGTGTGATTTCTATACATAAAATATCTTTTAGAACGAAAGACAACTTTTTTAGAAAAAGTAATCAAAGTTAAACATTTATTGGGTAAATTTAAAAATTTTAAACAATTAAATAAGAATGTACAAAATTGAATCGAATTATTTCTTGAAAAATTTAAAAAATTATACACTTGTCATTGTTTTTTCCTTATAATTTAATATTATTTGTATGGGATTATTAGTCAACTGCATAGAAAAAAAGGAAGAGCACACTCGACACTGTATATGAATAAAAATAAAAGAGTCGATGCAAATGGAATGGCTACATTTTATGTGGATTTTAGCGGTGTTGTAATTGGTGGATTTTTTATTGACAAAAGGTCTTACTTACGACGGAGTTTATTGTTGACTGAAGGATTACATGTTTATTGTGAGAATGAGAGGTTGTTTCTCTTGGAACCCGGAAATATTATCCTTGGATTGAAATATTTTCTTAAGTGGTTTGTTTAGACTGAAAGTCATTCAACAGTATCAAAAGAATTGAAAGTGAAATTCGGAATTTGCACGACAATCATGATTGGACATTTCTAGATGTTAGAAAGTGTACACAACATATTTCACTTAGATTGAAAAAATTCTTTTCAGAATTGACAAGTAATGCTTCAAAGTGTTTTTACTTTAGATCAACAAAAGTAACTCATGAACTTTAAAATAATAAAAATCCATTCGTTTTTTAATATGGAAAAATGTCCCCAAACCCCAAAGAAAATGATAATTTTTTAAAGTTATACGACAAAATAGAATCCTTATTGTCAAAAAGCATGGAAAATTGTTATTTACACTTTCAATTCTTGGTAAAAAAACAAATACACTTTATATAGGCCAATCGATTCGTTTCGACACAAGGAATCTACATTTTTCAGTCAAAAATTTAAATTTCTATTAGAGAAAAAGTTTTGTGAAAAAGCCGTATTTTCTAAAAAGCAAAATGCGCATGCGCTGAGATTCAACAAATATTAGGTTATGTTTCACTGAAATTTAAGTGTGTGTAAATACGCTGATTTGCGTCTCACTTATCGCTGACTCATAGAGAGTGAACTTTGCTTTTAAAAAATTAATCAAATTTTAGCAATAACCCGTTAATGACTCAGTTGACAAATACTTTATTCTTTTTTCCTCAACTCTTTCTTTTAATTCAATGTGTAAACTCTGGGAACCACTGAACTTTTGTGGTTCTATAATTAAAGAGAATTAAGACTGATTACGAGTGCACAGCTTTCTTTACACTTGAAATAATTCTCTTTGCTCTGAAATTCATTCCCCTTAATTTACGAAGCAAGTGTTACGTCGTGAGAAGTCTCATTTTTTGGGATTTATATAATTAAATTAATTAAAAGTGAAAATTATCTCACGCTTGTTGCATAACCTACAAATTATTCCAAGATCCGTTTGATGGATTATTTTACAATTTAAAATAAATCCAAAGTCTTTTATATAAATATTTTCTTAATTTCTATGTAGTCTCTCATATATACAAATTTTGTCGATTCGAAATATTCTTTTTTAAATTTTTTTTAAGAACGGAACTGAATTCGTTTTATCGAAAAGGGACCATTCACAAATGACGTTATGTATTTTTTCTACATTTTTCTACATTGTCGCACTGTTTTGTACAGTCCCGGTCATTAATGCCTTACCCATTTTCCATTAGAAAATTTCTACTCAGCGAGTTTCTTTCTATGCAGTTTTATTCAATGCCCATAAGAAATGTTAAGTCATGGAGTTAGATTTATATAGAAAGAAACTCGCTGAGTAGAAATTCTCTAGTGGAAATACAGTCTCAATTTTGATGAGAATGTAAAAAGGAAGGTATTAATAGCCGGGACTGTACATAAGACGTTTTTTCAAAGCACCCTTTTCGTGACGTCATTTGTGAACGTTCCCATAGTCGTTATTTTATTATTTAAAGGGCAAATAGCTTCGTGGTTGAAGAAATTGAAAATAATTGTTTTTTGAACAAGAAAATGCACAATAATATTTTTTCTGCTTTCAGGTCAGCTCTGCAGACATTGCACAAAGTGTCGAGTAAAGCACGGGAGCAAAACTATTTTTTGGGCGGACTATCACACGATTGGGTCAGTTACTATGAACAACGAATTGAAAGCGATCGCTCGTGTCTCAATGAATGGCATGCCATGGACAATCTTGAGTCTCGAAGACCACCTTCACCGGACAGCGTTCGCAACAAGTGAGTAGTACCAAGTTTTAAAATAATTCAGAATCCCGAGAAAAATAACCTCAAAAATTTCATTCCAGGATTTCGTTACTAAAGTCATTGAATATAAATTTATTTTTATTTAAATATGACGCGTCATGTCACGACGAAAGGTGCCAAGGAGCAAAAAAATAGCTTACGATAAATGAAAAATGTTTTTCTAAAGAACATAGGTTTAAAATTGATTATTTAAAAAGTTGTGTTAAAAAAACTCATTTCGTCCTATTGACTACAATGCCGACTTGCCTTCCAATGAACCGCCTTTGGTCATCATATTGGGTATTGACGTCACAACATAAAATGTCTTTTGTGAAGAGTTCAAGAAACGTTGTTTTTAATTTCAGATATTTTGCGCAGACTTGACAGCTCGAGTCTGCGCAGAAATCTCTTTAATGTATTTGTAGGTTATGTTAAAAATGTTATCCTCCTATTACTATATATATTACCTAAAAAAAGACATGGGATAAAAGTATCGAAATTAATCGAAATAGGTCGATGGAAAGTCGCAATTCTATTGGACAATGGGAAGCCATCTTGGTTTAATTGTCGAGATATAGTTGCTTGAAACGCTAGTTCGCTACTGAAGTTTCCCTGCCCTGCTCAGTGTAGTCGGCTAGTCGCCATATTCCACGTAAAAATTTATGACAGTTTCAATGCTGCAATACGTTTTATCGCTCGTGTAATAATCAAAACACTAAAAATAAATATTTCCCATAATCCTTATTTCTTATAGTTTTACTGTTGAGAGCTCTTTTTTCGAATAAGTGTCTGTATTTTTCTAAACAAGTGCCCTGTAAAAAAAATTCTTTAGCGAGATTGGGGATTCCAGACTGCGACCTTAGAGCTGGAATCTGGAATCTGGCTTATTCCAGACTGAAGTTGTTTTCGCAATCTGGAATCCTTGGAACTGTAAAATGGAATATTTTTGTCCCCCTGAAATGAGAAAAATAACGTTCTTACAGCTAGGTAAATGATTTAATATCACTTTAAGAGTTATATTGAACTAAGAAAGATGAAATGATTAAGAGAAAACCAGCTGTATTTGAAAAAATTTCAGTATTTGTGAAAAATATGGGAAGAGTGTGTTGTTGGTAGAGAATGTTATTATGAAGACAAGTAAGTAATCCTTCTTTACCGGCAAAGGGTATAATGTTAAATCAGACTGAGTTCTAGCAAAGAATAAAACTAATGTACACTAATGTACAGTTTTTAAAAAATGATAAAATTAATAAATATAAACTCTAAAAAGTAATTAATTTTTGATTTTTGTAAATATTAAAATAATAAAAAGGATAAATACAAATTCTAAAAGGTTAATAATTCTAAATTGTTTTTAATAACAAAATAAATAATAAATATAAATTTTGTAAATAGATAAATTATATATAGTATTCAATTAATTATTAAAATAATTAATATAATTAATAATTAAAATAATTAATATAATTAATAACATTAAATTATGTATAATAACATTAAACAAATTAAAGAAAAGTTATGTAAATGAAAATTGTACAAAATGAAAATTGTGGTTGTCAAATATGAAAAACGAAAATTTGGTAAAACCTAGGCCACATAAATTTAAAAAAAAAAAAAAAAAAAAAAATCACAGTGACAAAAATTATGTAAAATTTATTTTCAGGGGATAAATAAAATTTTGTATAAGTGGCTATTCGGCTAAATTGACTTAGGGCAAATTAATATGTCAATTCTTTGGGGTAAATATATGCGTTCCATTTTTCTCTATAAAATTGAGGTTTATCGTCTCGATATAAGTAAAACAGATTTTCTAACCTTAAATGGCTTCCTGTCTTTTTTGAGACGCATAATCTTTCTAGAAGTTTATCAAAGATTGAAACGTTAAATTTCTGGTTATGTTTGGGCCACTGCCAAAGTCACTGATTTCTTGACTAATTTCAAGGCGTCTTTTCACAAATATAATATATATATATAAAGTTATAGTTGTCCTTCAATTATTTCCAGTTATTGCGTCTATTTTCTTTCTTCTAGACTTCTCTGGAAAAGTTAGTGATTAATAGAAGAGCTTGTACCAGGAAGTCTAACAAATTGTCGAATTTAAATTTTCAAAAATAAGAACACTATGAAAGTGGTGAATAAAAATTTATTAAAAAGTTCTTGGCTGGATCTTGAGCTTTTTTTAACTCTGACTCACAAAAATTAGGATATATTGTCACCTGTGGTAAACAATATTTAATAGGCATTAAAAGGAATTGAAATATCGCACAAAATGGTTTTTGACATAAAAAAACCATTATATAAAAAAATATAAAAAATTAAATATACATAGAATAAAGTAAATCAAAATTTCGGTATTAAAGCTTTTTGCACAATTAGGGATTAAATATGATTGAAATGCATTCATTTTGATATTAAAGTTAGAAATTTCAATGTTTTTCAATGCAAGCCTTCTTGTTTCTTTATTTCAATTTATGTTAGTTTTTTATTACATTCCTAATACTGAATATGCAATAAAATATTCTTTAATACTTTTAACTGGTTAAAAAAGTAATATTCAATACAGTTATTTTTTTAATTTAAAACTATTTAATTTGTTCAATTATTCTTATTAATCTGAAAAAATTATATTTCTTGTAGTAAATATTTTTAATGTTTAAGGTGTTTATTACAGGGTGGCCACTGGTCAGGGAAGTCAGGGAATTCAGGGAAAAGTCAGGGATTTTTTTGATTACTCTCTAAATCTGAATCAGCGGAATTCCGCTGATTCTCAGCGATAAGTGAGCCACTTATTCAAATCAGCGTATATGCGCTGATGTTTCAGTGAAAAGCGTATATGCGCTGATTTGAAAAAGTGGCTCACTTATCGCTGATTCATATTTAGAGAGTAGTCAGGGAAAATCTTGCAAACGGCCAAAAATTTTAAAATTTCTGACCGACCTTATGAATTTTTTGCCGCAAACAAAAATATTTGAAAATAGTTTATTTTGACTTAAAACTTGGATTTTCTAAAAGTGTTTACCAGCAAATAAGAATAAAAAATTTCATTTTATTCTTAGAATATCCTCCGAAATGCGTAAAAATCTTTTGGATTCGGCCATGGAAAAAGTCAGGGAAAAGTCAGTGAAAAGTCAGGGGAAAGTCAGGGAAATTTTTTGACTGTTTTTAGTGGTCACCCTGTAATTAGGTTATAGGCCATTATTATTATTATTATTATTATTATTATTATTATTATTATTATTATGGAAATAATGGCCTTTAACCTAATAAAGTAAATATTTTTATTTCAGTTTGTGTTCTCTTTTAAATTATTTTTTTGCAATGAAGAAATGAAAAATTAAACATACTTTAATAATTCAAATTTCTAACAAAAGTCAAATTTGTTTTGGTATTTTTTCAGATAGAAATAAAAGAAAGGGATAGAAAATTAAATTTTTTATGTATTCAAAATATAAAATTTGTTTTGTTTTCTATAACGAAATTATTAATTAAAATTTAATTTTAAAAATATCTTTTTCTTCTACTGCTTTATTCTATTAATTATTTAATTTTTATAATTTTAGCCTATTTTAAAATAAGAATTTAAAGCCTATTTTAAAAAGATTTAAAAATTAATAAAACATTTTGTAAGTTTTTTTATTACAATTTTTGACATTTGTTAAATTGAGAGGTCCCATGCAATAACACGTTAGGCGTGCAAACTTCTTTTTTCTACTTACAGTTTTTGTCAGACAATTCAATAGTTTACATGCTTCGTCTGACCAATAATGTAAGTAGAAAATGAAAAGTTCGCGCGCCTAACGTGTTTGTTTTCGAGATTCATTTGCAACGTCAACAAAGTCCAGCACAGCACGAGGCTTAGCTCACATTTAACGCTCAGTATATCAAAGAAATATCAGGTTTAGATTTGATCTTTGAATTTTCCGTTCTGGTATTTATTGTGTGTGTTTTTTTAGGCCGAGAGAGAGGGAAGAGACGGAACGTGTGATTCGATCGACATTAAAGGAGATCATGATGTCAGTTGATCTTGACGAAGTTACGTCCAAGTATATCAGGGGACGCCTCGAGGAAGATCTCGATATGGATTTAGGAGAGTTTAAGCCTTTCATCGATCAGGAGATGCTTACCATTCTAGGTCAGATGGACGCTCCAACCGAGATATTCGATCACGTTTACTTGGGAAGCGAGTGGAATGCTAGTAATTTAGAAGAATTGCAGAAAAATGGGTAATTTTACTTTTTTGAAAAGAATTTTCCACCCAGGAATTCATTTTATGATCACTTTTTTATTTGCATAGTTTCATTTACTTACTTATAGTTTTTATTTTTTTATTTCTTTTGAATAATTTAAATATTTTATGTATGGACCTATTTCAGAAACTTTTAACTTTTATGTTTCTCGGATATATCTAAATTACTACAATCAATGTTTCATTGATTTTTGTTTTAAAATATTAAGTATGATATTAGCTATCAGTACCAATTGATTTTATTTAAATTTATTACATATTATTATTTATTTATTACATTAGTTTTATTAGACTTCAATTGCTCGAGTTTATTCTTGTGAATATACTTGTATATAATAATTAATAATAATTAATAATTATAATATTAATATAATATATATTGTTATAATATTAATATAATATATATTATTATAATAATAATAATTATTATTATTAATATATATTATTATAATTATAATAATTAATGGTTCTAAGACAAATTCACTTGAAGTTAATGAAACAAGGATTAATTTTATAGAAGGGAGAATAAAATTTGTCAATTACCTTAAAAGTTATAGGCTCTCCAAAACTGTCCCTCGATTTTTACCGTTTCGACCGTTTTCTTTATGTATTTATTTGATTGAGACGCTTGGCAGATCAAAAGTACTTATTGAAATTAAAATTTTAGATTATTAAGATTTTGAGACATTGTTCATCAGGCTGCTTTAAGTTTCAATGAAATAATTGTAATTTAGGGAACTAAAAATACTTTAGAACAAAACTGAAAAATGACCGTAATTCGTTGTGTACTCCACGAAATCCAAATGAAACTGTTTCAAACCTTTTAAGGACGTTCATTTGGATCAACATAACCGCAAACTGAAAAGTAGTTTTTATTACGAAATAAAAAATTAAATAAAATAAATTTTATAAAAATTCGAAAGATCCATTTATACAATTCTCTTAAAAAATTAGATTTAGTAAAAAATCATTATTATATTATTAGATAACAACGAATTTAATTCATCAAAATTTTTTTTCGATATCGCTTCTATAGAATTTT
>WNHD01008396.1:0-10778 GCA_011057455.1 Ganaspis sp. Gsp50
ATTGCACCAATTTGTTTGTTGGTATTTATATCTACGTAGTTGTAGCCTAATTCAAGCCATGCTTTTGTTAACAATTGTGCATTTAAATCTATGTGCGAAGGCCTCTCTACAGACAAATATCCGCCTTTGCTGTGGTAATGAGGATTGGCATTTATAACCTGGAACATTTATTATTAATTATTCGTTTCTTATTCATTTCTTATTCGTTTCTTATTCATTTCTTATTCATTTCTTATTCATTTCTTATTCGTTTCTTATTCGTTTCTTATTCGTTTCTTATATGTCCACTTATTTTTAATTCTTTTGGTTTTATTGGTTGAAAAGTTATTCTAATAATTATAGAGAAATTAGATACTTGGAAAATTGTTTTCGAAAATTTAAGTGCTTTTAAAAGAGGTAATTTGTTAGAGAAGTTATCTTTTAAAGATGTATTCTGTTAAAGAATTATCTTGTTAAAGAATTATTTTGTTAAAAAGTTATTTTGTTATAGAAGTATTCTGTTATAGAAGTATTCTGTTAAAAAATGATTCTGCTATAGAAGTATTCCGTTGAAGAATTATTCTCTTAAAAAAGTATTCTCTTAGAGAAGTATTCTCTTAGAGAAGTATTCTCTTAGAGAAGTATTCTCTTAGAGAAGTAATTCTTTTAGAGAAGTACTTAAAGAAGAATTTAAAAATCGAATTAACATGTAGCTTAAGTTGGTCAACATATTTGATAATTATTCGATATGTGTATCAAACAAACATAATTATTTAAGGCTTACGTCATCATTTCTGTTGTTTTCGGACTTTTTGAAATATGGCAAAACTTCTTTGAAACTCCAACCTTCGTTACCGAATTTTGCCCAGGTGTCATAGTCTCTAGGATTTCCTCGTACGTACATCATAGCATTTATAGAACTTGATCCGCCCATTACCTGGTGAAAATAAAATAACCAATTTATTTAAAGTCAAAAGACTAACAACTATTTTTTTATAAATTTTTTGGTACCCAAGTTTCAATATTAGAATTTCAATACTTTCTATATTATAATTTCAATATTTTCAATATTATAATTTCAATATTTTCAATATTATAATTTCAATATTTTCAATATTATAATTTCAATAATTCCAATATTATAATTGTAATATTTTAATTATAATTTAAATTTTTCCAATATTATAATTTTAATATTTTTATACATTGTCATTTAATAGTTTGATCATTTTTTGAATTGAGACTTCAGTTTTCAAGTTTTGAAATAAATAGAAGACAAAAGGTATTTAATTTTGAAATTAGTTTAATTTCTTACTTTTCCACGTGGCATAGGGCATCCTCCGTGGGCTCGACAGGAATTATTTTCTGGTTCTGATTTGTATTTCCAATCCACACTACTGTTCAATAATAGTGGAACCAAAGCTGGTACTTCATTTATTTTTAATTCTTCTCCGCCTGCTTCTAAAAGAAGGACCTGTGCAAATTATTTTTATGAAAATAAAAACAATTACAACAATAATAACAACTTTGTTTAATAATGGAGAACAAGTTTAATAATTATTAATTGTTATTTTAATACCTTCCAATTTTTTATTTCCGTTAATCGATTTGCAAGAACGCATCCTGCGCTTCCTGCCCCAACAATAATGAAATCGAATTCTTCCGGCATTTTACGAAAAGTTTTTTTATCTCGAGAATATCCAAACATTGCAGAAATAAGTGCAACCAAAATAGCAGCTTGTGGTGGACAATTGGAACTTGTTTCTCCAAAATCGCAAAAGTCCCGAAAAGGTGGCGGTAAAACCCAAGACATTGTTGGCTCTAAAATAATTATTATAAAATTATGAAGCACAATTTTACAAAAATTGTGAAGCAAGTACTAATATATAAAATATAATTTAGTTTTCTGTCTCTTTTAATTGATTATTATTAGATTTGACAAGTAATTACATTTGACGATTTAAATTCTTTTTTGATATTTTTTCCGTGTTTTGTTTAAAAGATTGTATAATGACTGAATGTATAAAAAAATTGTGAAATATTTAAATTTTCCTCTGACGATGTTTATTGACAAATACCAGCTGTTAAAGTATTTTTGACAAATTTGTTTCTAAAAAACAAATACGGAAAGGATGTCTTTCTCATTGAAAGTAATGTCATTATATAATTTTGTAAAATCATTGTTATTTATAGCCTCGTTAATTAAAGAACATATTTTATGAATTCCAGAAGTGAAAAGAATTGTAATGTAAAATTGAAGGTTTAATTATATATTCATACAAAAATATCATTAATCGTCTTTATTGATCAGGAAAATTAAAATCATTTTCTTAAAAATTTGTCATCTTTAAAATTTATCAAAGAAATAACAGTATGAAGGATTTGGTTTACAAAAGCAGGTTTTGAAAAAAGAAAAAAATCAATTATATTTATATCAATTTATTATTAATTAAAAAAAATTAATTATAAAGAAGAAATAGGTATTAAAATATAATTACCTTCGCTTTTAGTGCGGTACTTTTTAAAGATGGCTATTAATATTCAGGTGATTGTTGAATAATGTAATTGTCGGTATTTTTATTATTTTAAGACTTTTTATTCTATAGTTGTTCTATAGTTTTCTAGTTCCCTAGTTGATTCAGAGTTTGCAATTTTTTCACTGATTTATAAAGATTACAATTTTGTTTTGTATTTACAATATTGTAATATCTACATTGTTGTAAGAATACAGTTATTGAGTTGAATTTGCAAAAAATTTTGAAGTACTGTTTGATCTTTTTAAAACCTTTTGCAATACAAAAGTCTTAATTTTATTCTCATTGCTTGTACTAGATGTAAAGTCATACAGCAGTACACCGACCTAGAATTAATGTATAGAAAAATTTATTTTTAAATACTTTTTGCTTCTAATATGAAAGAATATAGTTAGTCGTGACATTAGTACAAAATTTACTTTTGATTTACATTGATATAACTTTGTCAAAACGATAAATATGATTAAAACTAACAAAGTTTTCTGTGATTGCCAAATATGTTTTAAAAGTTGTCTATAGTGGCTAATAAGTAAATTGCAAACTCGTGTTTTTCACTTACTTTTATTTTAGATGCGAATATGTTGGAGCCCTTGATTTGAAAATTGTCTTTTTTAGTTTTTTTTTCTTTTTAAATTTTTGTCTTTTTTTTACAATAGAAAATGTGAATTTTTGTGTGTTTTTAGTACATAGAAAATCGCTTTTAATTTACTGTATTTGAATGATTTCCTTTATTGTATGTGAATTATTACTTGCTTTAATTTTACTGTATTTGAATAGATAGTCTTTACTTTTATTTCTTTTTTGTTAATGAACCACTCTGACTTTATATTTTTTAATACAGACGAGATAATTGTTTAAAAAATAGCTTTGCTTGTTGACTTTGTTCTTTTAATTTTAAAAACAAAGGTATTTATAGAAATGTGTGCCTTCTTGGTCTTGATAAGTAATTGAACTTTGTTCAAATTAAGGAAAATTCCAAATCTCAGCAGCTCCAATATTATTCGTAACAAAAGTTTGCAAAATAATTATTTTATTACGATTTTTCTTAAAAATTATTTTCTAAACTTACCATGTATAGAACAATTCTTTTTTTTAACTTTGTTAACAATTAACAGTTACTTTTGCTTTTAAGAAATTTAAAATTTTAAATTAAAGTTTCAAAATGCTAGTTTCAAAATGATACTTTTAAAATTGTAGTTTTAAAGTGATAGTTTTCTACTATAATTAAACAGAATACTGAATATTACAACTACATTAATAAATTAATATTCTTTAATACTTATATGTATACTTACCATTATAACCGTAATTACTACCATAATTCCAATCACAGATTTTTTGAGAATAGTTCCATAATAATTTTGATTATATCTTGCATTTCTATCAGAATATAGTCCAAATTCTGAAGTAGTTATAACCGATTGTCTACTGGTGTCACACATAACTTAATGACAAAAATAATTAATTCGTTATATTACAATTCGTTTCAATACCCAGTAAGAGTACTTATATAGTTTTTTATGTTTCATATATATTGCTTCACAAATAATTAGTCAAATAATATTTCAAATAATATTTACAAATAATATTAAAGTAATGTTTTAAATTTTGTTTCAAGATATCATTTTTTGATATATAATTTTATATTTTTTATTATATATTTTATTTAAAGCGGAAAATTCTGTCAGCTCAAAAAAATCTGTCTGCTTTGCACGCACTTTGAAAGAGAATCTTCATTCGGTTTATCACACTTAAAATAAAATACACTAAAAAAAATGCAAAATACACTTAATATTGCTTCTTTTCGTAAGTGAATCCATCTTAAAGAAAGATGATCTTGCTTGTAATGTTTATATCGCATTGTAAGAAAAGTCTTAAGTTCTGGACTACTTACTAGGTATGCGTTGAAAAAGAAAAGGCACTTGCTGTTAATTACTAAAGCGGAAACTTCATATGTATAATTTTGTAATTAATGCATCAAAGTATTACCATTTTAGTAATATGCTACTGTTTGTACACATATATACTTGAAAAGTTAAAATTACTTTCAAAGCATGTAGTTATTCTATAATTTTATAATGCCAAGCAGGTACTTATAATTAACGTTGTCAACAAAATTACGAGGTTTTAAAAAATTTAGCCTATTTGCAAATTAAATATTAGCTATCAAAGTAAATTAACGAATATGGAGATTATAATAAACATTGTGTAAATATTATGAATCAGAATTTCTCTTGGACTGGAAACTATAACACTTTGGAAAAGTCGTTTATTTTCAAGTATACAATTTTTTGTGCTCTTTCTACATTGTTATTCTATGAAAAAATGTTTTGATTAACTTTTTATTTTGTTTATTTGTTTATTGATTACAAACGGGCAAAGTGCCCAAAATGTGTACTTTTGTAATAAAATGAGCATTAACTTGGAAGAAAGTTTACGGGTTATTTCTATTAACATTTACTTTATTTAGATTTTCTCTTCCTGGAAAAAGTAAACTACTTTCGTTTTTAATAAGAGTAACTTTCTTCCAAATGTTTAAAACATTAATTAATTAGAAATCAAGTAGATTAAAACGCATTTGCCATGACTTAGATTGCATCTCGCAAAGTATTTTACTATTTCTTTTCAGTCTGACCATATACAATCCTGCGTCTAAACGATGTTATATGTAGCTAAATATTCGCTCTGAATAATATAGACTGAAAAATTTAAGTTACTTTTTTATCTACTAAATTAAGTATCTTTTTAAACAAAATTTAAAGATTTAGAGAAATAATTTTCTTTGACTTGTATCTTTTACTCAAAATTAATTCTTTTGTTCAAAATTCATTTTTTTTCATTTAATGAAATTTTCTTTGATTCAAAGATATTTTATTTAATTTAAAGATATTTTCTTTGACTTAAAGATATTTTCTTTGATTTAAAGATATTTTCTTTGTATCAAACAATTTTTGCCTTCAATTAAAAAAAAGTCTTTTATGTACTAAAACATAATAAATTTAATGCACATATAATTGATATAGATTTATTATAGTGTACTTTTTATGATGCAATTATTTTTCTACTTGCAATTTTTTTATTTTAAAAGTTTTTTAAATGGGATAATAAATAATAAAATAGCAGGTTTGTAGTTCAAACCGTCGATGTGTTTTCTGCCATCAGTAAAATCCTCTTTCATAGTTATCGACTGCCGCTGGTAACTCGGGTTTCTCTATTGCTAAACTCTGCATGCTGATTTCCTCCATGATGATAACATAAATTACTTCTTACTTTTTACCTTTCTACAAAAGAGTTACCATATAAGATTGCTTTATGGTGCATAGGTAACTTGCAATTTTATTACAAAAATTAAAAGTTGTGTTTCCTGATTTGGAAACTGATAACAAAATTAACATTTATCGTTTGGAAAAGGTCGAAAGAGATTGCAATACTTTATTTTATATAAAGAGATTGTATATAATTATATACTTTATTACACATACTTGCTCTAAAATTGAAAATTAATACTCAGCTGTAGGTTAAGTAGGGATTGTTCCGTACGTTAGTTTGAATTAGATTTATCATGCACTGAAAATTTGATACGAATCATTTTGCAAGGAAACTTTAGTAGGAAATTATCTTGCACTGATATTTCAGGAAGTATAACAGGAAACTGCATACACATAACGAGGCTTGGTCTAATGAAGGCTTGTAACAAAAGTGGGCGATACTTGTATTGAATATCATTCAAATAAGAATTCTTTTTTGCAAAAGAAGTTAAAAGTAATGACAAACAAGTAAAAACTACATTTAAACACTGGGAAGTAATGTTCAAAAAATCATTTATTTTTGCTTGAATATTTTAATATTTACTAACGTGAATATTTCATTGATAATAATGAAATAATTGATAATAATGTTAGACCGGTTATTCCACTGGAGCAAAATAACTTTTTTTTCTCAATATATGCCACGTGAAGTAAATTTTCGAAATTTATCCAAATGTTTAACGTCCAAGGAACATTGTATCAAAAATTTGCAGAGTCTTAAAATCATAATT
The DNA here is from genome assembly GCA_011057455.1 of Ganaspis sp. Gsp50. NCBI lineage: Eukaryota > Metazoa > Arthropoda > Insecta > Hymenoptera > Figitidae > Ganaspis > Ganaspis sp. Gsp50. Next base: position 6,553 of record WNHD01008396.1, read on the forward strand.
GGTCCTTTTTAATGGATTTTATCAGGTTAACAATATTATGTTTTTATGTATTGAAGAGACAGTCATTGATTTAACAAAACCAGAGTGTATAGCAAGTCTTACAAAATTCCCAGTCTGTAAGTGTATTGTTTAAATTAATTTTTTTATTACATGGTATTGTTTTTATTTTCAATTTGACGTGGTTTTATTTCATTTGTTTAAAATCTACGCAGGAAAAAATGACCAGAAATATTAAATTGATTTCAAAGGCTGAAAGCAAAGCGAGAATGACGCGTTTCGTAGAAAGGGACCTTAGAAGGAAAAAATTGTAGGTTAACTTTGACGTTAGTTTCAACTATTCAATTCAGTTTTAATTCCACGAAGTCTACTTCGTGTTTAATTCTCTGCAATCAAAAGGTGTTTTTCATGAATACTTTGTGTGTATACTATGAAGGAAAACTGTCAGAATAAAACTGTTTCAGAATACAAATAATTATAAAAAAGGGGCTTTAATCAAGTTAATACTTGATAAATAATTTGAACTATCATAGAATATAACCTATAATCGTTTGCTTCTAAGGTCCCTTTTTTCGGAGCGTAACACAAGCGTATTTTAATTCTTATTTCGCGAACTTTTTTCTCTCACATGCAATAAAAGTATCAATTTATTATAAACAAAATGTTATTATAAACAAAATGTTATTTTTCAAAGCAAGACCTGTTAAATTTTACACCGAAAAATCAAAATGTTATTTTTCAATGCATCATCTGTTAAATTCCAAGATAAATTGGAATTCCACAGGCATATACTTGTAAAAATCCAAGTTCATCTTGAAATTTAACATTTTGTTCTTTCTGTGGCAATTGATTACAAAAATCTTGATCAATTTGTTACTTTTGGTATCAATTGCGTACTTTAAGTTTCCTGTGACAGGAAATTAAAAAAAATATTGGCGTAGACATTGAAAAACAGGATTTGTGACTTTCAATAGAAAATTCCGTCCCTTGAAGTGAATTAACATTAAAAGAGTTGGATTTGTCAAGATTATCCTGTTGAAACTTTTATGAGTTTTAGTTATAAATTGTGTTTTATGAATTATATATGTTTCACATTGCTTTTGCCGCCGTCTATTCAGACGAGAGTGAGAGCATCGTTGTGATAGCGTCTGGCTGGCGGGCGGCCAAAATATCGACCTAAACCACTGCTCTATGCGTTGCCTGCGTTGCACTCCGACCGAGCCGCATTTGAATCAAGGCATTTTCTCGTCCCTTTTCCAGCATTACGTGCGTACCAATACAAGCGCATTTGTTTCACGTGAAAAGAGTCTCACAAAACTATCTACTGCAAAATCAAACCTTTTTTACCCTCCTTTTGTCTATTCTTCTCTCAATATTCATGTTTTCTAGAAGAAAAAAACCTCGCTCCTCCTTCTCTGTGTGTTAATTGTGACAACAACTTTTAATTTTATGTTTAAAAGCTTTTTGACAAATTATTTTAAACTACGTATTTTCTGGCTCTTTTAGCACGTTCTGGATTAAAAAGCTCTGTAAATCTAAATCAGTGATTTTTTACTGATTAGGAGTGAATAGTCATACTGATTAGCATTATTGAATAATCACTGATTAGCAGTGAATAGTCACTGAATGATATAGTTATGAGAATACCACTGAGAATCAGTGAATAATCAGTGAATAAATGAAAAAGTAAATGAATATTTGAATGAGTAAATTTTCAGTATTTCGATTATCAGTCATTCACTGATTCGCAGTGATATTCACTGATTCACAGCGATATTCACTGATTCACAGTGGAATTTACTTGTTCATAGTTAAATTTACTAATTCATACTGAGATTTACTGTTTCACAATGATATTCACTGATCCACGTTAATACTCGCTAGTTCACAGTAAAATTCATTAATTCACTGTAAAATTCATTGATCTACAGTGAAATTAACTTGCAAATCAGTGAGTTCATTGTTCATTGTCTAAATCAGTGACTTATTCACTGATACCAATTTTGAAAGTGAAAAAGTTGGATTCAGTGAAAAAGTCACTTATTTAGCCAATGAACAATAAACTTAATGATTTGCAAAAATAATTTCACTTTGAATCATAATATTGTTGCAAATCAGTGAATATTGCTGCGAATCAGTGAATATCACCACGAATCAATAAATATCAATGCAAATTAGTGAATATCGCTGCAAATCAGTAAATATCGATGCAAATTAATGAATATCGCTGCAAATCAGTAAATATCGAAATTAGTGAATGTCACTGAAAATCAGGTAATATCACTGAAAATCAGTTAATGTCACTAGTGTCACTACGATTCAATGAATTAATCGAAATATTGAAAATTCACTCATTCAAATAGTGACTTACTTTCTCACTTATTGAAGCAGTGATTATTCGCTGATTTTCAGTGTTACACTCCTGACTGGATCATTCAGCAAATATTCACTGCTAATCAGTGAAAAATCGCTGACTCAGATTTAGAGAGTCTATAATTGCAAAGAAAAATATCAAAACTCATCAGTGTTTATTTTATTAAGAATTTTAGAATAATTTTTCAAAAAATCATAAATCCTTCAAGTTTTAAAATTTGCGTTGAAAATTGACGCTGTTGGCAAAATGGTTGGTTCTTGCTGATAAAAGTGATATTAATTCAGATTGAAATTTTGTGCGAGTCTGAAGAAGGAATGTTTTCATTATGGAATCGAGAAAAATGCTGACGATTTAAAGAAACCCGATTTCATCCCTTCAACTCTTTTGAGTTTCCTGTTTGGTTATTTGTATCCTTTTGAGGAGCTTCAATCCTCATTGATTCTCTTCTGAAACTATTCACCCGCGTAAGCGGAATATGCAACGCATTTACGTGGAAAAGCTTAGCCGCATCTCATTTCGTGAAATTGAAATTTGTCTGGACAGAAAGTTTCTTCCTTGTTATAGACAAAGCTTGAGCAAAAATGCCTGCTTTTATGCAGACAAGAAAATAAAACGCATTATCTATCGGACGCAAGTATTTTCCTGATTTAAACTAACATTTTCATTTGCTTTGAGTACATCTCTGAATTTTTCAATTTATTTGGAAACTCGAGTCAGAAAACGCTCGTAAATATGAAAAGGGGGACAAAATATTCATGATGGTACAATAGAGATGCTGGAAAGAAAGGGGAGAGAAACAGAACTTTCATTTGTAATCCACCCTAAGCATTGTTTATTTCTCAGTCTGCTAAAGCTGAGTGTCTTAATTATGTTTTTGAAAGATCATCAGTGTCTCGACATAGATATTAATTAGATATGATCCTTGTGCCTGTTTTGAAAATAAGGTCGCAGGCTTGATGTTTTCATTTGCTGAGCTCTGCGTCAGCATAATTTCGACCTAAAACTTAAGGGCCACCACAAAGAGTAGTAGTGCAATTAATTGAATCCTCTTGTTCTCGAGGATTTTCTAGGTGGCTGCTTGAAAATGTTTAAAAAAAATCGGTTTCAGAGAGAACTGAATGACAACCGCGAGTATACAAAAGGAAAATTTCTTTTGTTCACTCTATTCTTTTAACAACATCATTTTATTCGAACAAATCATTTAATATATATTATTTTTCAGTTGCTTTTTATTGTTTTTGATCGTTATTCCACTCAGAAATTTCTCAATTTGAGAAACCAAAATTTGAGTATTGTAACGTTCTTGACACTCGTCTGCGTCAATTAGAAATTCAAAAAAGAGTTAAGTCATTTTTTAATTTTTTTTATGAGAAAATCATGGTTCACATTTTTGCAAATTTGACAGAGTCCTTAAATTTTTTTTGAATTTTTCCTTTTGATTTCGATTCCCCAGAAAAAAACACCCCAATTTGAGTATTATAACGTTTTTGACACTTTCTTGGATCAATTTGAATTTTGAGAAAGTGTGCATAAATTAGAATTTTTCTTGAAAATCCATCATCCTTCACGTTTTTGAAAAGTTGAATGTGTTCCTGAAATTTTTTTTGAGTTTTCTTTTTTTTATTCGGTTGAGTATAAAAATAGAAAAAATTTTTTATATGTTAGAAACACTACACTTTTCTGGATCAATTAGATATGTAATAAAAACTGTGCATGAATTTTCATTTTTTAAGCTAAAAAATCATGTTTCACGTTTTTGCAAAATTAAGTGTGTTCCGGAAACTTTTTCTGCATTTTTATTTTTTCATTCGATTCTCCAGAAAAAAGCACCCCAATTTGAGTATTATAACGTTTT
>WNHD01008414.1:0-11354 GCA_011057455.1 Ganaspis sp. Gsp50
ATAAGAAAAGCTAAAATTTCATGCTGATTAGAAACACTACACTTCTGTGGATCAATTTGAATTTTAGCAAAATGTGTTAATCAATATTTATTTTTACTACTAATAAATCATGTTTCACATTTTTGCAAATTTGACAGTGTTCCGGAAACTTTTTTGGAATTTTTCTTTTTGCATTCGATTCCCCAGAAAAAAGCACCCCAATTCGAGTATTATAACGTTTTTGACACTTGTCTGGATCAAGTAGAATTTTAAAAAATTGTGAGGGTGAAAGTTTGCATATTTTTTAAATAAAAATCATGTTTCATGTTTTTTAAGATTTGACTGTGTTCCTGAAAGTTTTATTGGATTTTCTTTTTTTTATTCGACTAAGTATAATAATAGCTAAAATTTCATGCTGATTAGAAACACTACACTTTTCTGGAACAATTTGAATTTTAGCAAAATATGTTAATCAATATTTATTTTTACTAGTAATAAATCATGTTTCGTATTTTTGCAAATTTGACAGTGCTCCGGATACTTTTTTGAAATTTTTCTTTTTTCATTCGATTCCCTAGAAAAAAGCACCCCAATTTGAGTATTATAACGTTTTTGACACTTGTCTTGATCAAGTAGAATTTTCAAAAATTGTACATAACTGCAAAATTTATACAAAAAATCATTTTTCACATTTTTGGAAAATTGTCTGCATTCCTGAAATTCTTTGTGCATTTTCTGTTTTTTATTCGATTCTGAATAAAAGAACACGAATTTTGAAGTAACTCCTAAACACTACACTTTTCTGTATCAATTAGTTTTTTAATAAAATTTGTATCAATGTGTATATTACAAGAAATTATCTCGAATTTATCAGCTAATTTGACTGGGTTCCTGAAATTTTTTTGGCAATCTGTTTGTAGCATTAGATTTCCCAGAAAAAAGCACCCCAATTTGAATATTATAACGTTTTGGAAACTTGCCAGGATCAACATGAATTTTCAAAAATTGTACATAACTGCAAAATTTAAACAAAAAATCATTGTTCACATTTTTGGAAAATTGACAGGGTTCCTGAAATTTTTTTGCATCTTCTTTTTTTTATTTGATTCGTAATAAAAGAACACGAAATTAAGTAGAATAACGTTTTTGACACTTGCCTGGATCAATATGTATTTTAAAAAAGTGTTCATAACTGTAAAATTTATACAAAAAATAATTTTTCACATTTTTGGAAAATTGACTGGGTTCCTGAAATTTTTTTGCATCTTCTTTTTTTTATTCGATTCGTAATAAAAGAACACGAATTTAAAAGTACCTCCCAAACACTACACTTTTCTGGATACATTTTCTATTTATCAAAATATTCATTGTGTACACAAAAATCGTCAACATTTTTGCAAATTTGATTTGATTTGAAATTTTTATTTCATATTTTAATGAAAATTAAATAAAAAATCATTCTTTAATTGTATTATGTTATACCAAACGTTTTTTTACTAAATTTGAGGTCATATCTAGGGTGAATTCAGAGTCTTATTACCTACAAACATTTTCCAGAGTGCAAGTATTAGTGAAGAAATTCCTAAAATTTGTTTCAACAATTAATTTTCTTTTTAACGAGAAAAAGTTTTGTTAATATCAAAGTGAAGAAGAGTGGGCGAAAATGACGATAGAGGAAAATGAATATTAGATCCGTGACCTATGACGTCCCGCGCGATTACCTACCCAATCTCGAATATAATTTTCTTGTTAGCTATAAAATCCAATCAGAGTGGGTTTTACCAATACAGCCAACATGCAGTTAACCAACCGGTGAGGCAAGCAGTCCCCTGGTAAGGATCGAGGAAAGCAGCGAGGATGGAAGCTCGGAAAAGGTCCGTGGCTCGTTGAGAGGGAGGAATTGAGTTAACTGACTGCCGCCCTTTCTCACTTTATTTTGCGGCTTGTGTATAATGCGATTCTGTGTGCGTCCGTAATGTCCCACGGGTCGTGCTGCGCTTTCTTCTCCTCTCTCCACAACCACTTACAACACAAAGGTGTTCAAGTCGAGGACCAGCCTGCCCTTTTGTTTTCCGGTCTTCCCAATTATTTCAGAATAAAAAGACTGTCTTTGAAGAAACGAAGCTCTTTCTCCAACTTTTTTTTTTAATTTCGTTTTTTATTCATTCAATCTTCATGTCTTTATGTCTTTTTTATAATTTTATATTTTTATAATTTTTTTTTATAATTTTATTTTTTTATAATTTTATTTTTTTATAATTCTATTTTTTTATAATTCTATTTTTTGTATAATTTTATTTTTTGTATAATTTTATATAAATTTTATAACCAATATTTTTTCTTAATTTTAATTTATTGATATTTACACCAGAAACTTGATTTAGCGGTCGTTAAATGCCCTTTCCACGAAACCACGCCTTCTTTCAAATGCGTATAAGCACACACACAACCACAGTTTCATCACCAATGAAAACCGTTGTGACGTCATTCTCGATTTAGCGGTCTACCCCCGAGCCGACCGCTAAATCAAGTTTCTGGTGTACTTTGATTATTAATTGACGGAATTTGTTATAGGAGCTAAAGAACTTATTTAGCGCCAAGTTATTTTTGACGGAAGAATTGGGGAAATAACAAAACCCGCATTTACCAATTTTATATTTTATTTTTACTTTACTTTGCATTTTTAATTTCTATGCCAAACTAACCTCAATTACGTACGTGGAGAGCGTCGGGGAAAGGAGCGACAATAAAAACGACGCAACACCTTTTTTTATATCAAATAACAAGTATAAACACTCATTTTATTAACGATTTTTAGATTGAAAGCAAGGATAAAGTGGATAAAGATTAAAGTCACTATTACAAAAGATTCGGACTCGAAGCCCAAATGATCAAAAACCTTCCAATGGTTTCGAATTAACAAAAATGTCACACCTGAGCACTGATTTTGATAGTCAATAGGTTAACCAGTCAATATTTCATAGTCAATATGATATCGTTTTTATTCTTTTATCTACCTTGAATCATAGTCAATATGTTATAACTCTTCATAGTCAATATTTTAGTCAATATTTATTTATTTCAGCTCACCTGAAAGTTGGCGTCTTCCTCTGTAATCTCCACGTCCCACGATTTTGATAAGTTTACGAGTTTTCTCTATTTTAAATTGTTTTAGTGCAAGAAACTAGTTGTCGACAAGCACACCAAACAGAGAGTGACGCGTCTCAAGAAAAGAGTCTGCTTCGTGAACGCATGGCGCTAAAATCGCCGTGTTGAATATTGGAACTCGCACTCTTACCGACCGCTAGCATAACGTTCAAATTAATCCGCGGTCGGTCGGTAAAGGCGGCAACTTCGTAGCCTTATGTTCAAAATGGCGCCGACTGCGAATTTGACGTTTGTAAACACTGGTCAACTGCTGATGTTATCTCTGGTACTCTTGTGAAAATCTGGATAATTAAAAGCACACCATTCATAATATTTATTAGGGTGTTTTTAGGTGGGTGATTTTAAACTACAGATTCTGTTTCAACAGCTGATCTACAGTCTCACAAAGTTTCTCGAGAAACAAATAATTCAGAAGAGTGACAATAATTCAGAAGCCGATACTCATGTTTCGCCATCTCTTTAGTAAAATCTGGCAGAATGTTATTGAAATGTTGCCAGGAGGAGGGAATCTTGTCTAAAGTTTTGGTAGCGGTGAAAACTCTTGAGAAGCCGGGGAAACAGTGAAACGGAAGTGAAGTGGAGGGGGGCGCTGGTATTGTGACTTTAAGGGTGGTAATGCGGGTCCATAAAGCCACGCGACCGGAGACGCCTGGCAGACGCGTCGCAACGTCGGGACGTTAGGTCTTCCGCTTTCCAACGAATAACTAAGTTTCCAGCATCCTTGTCTCTGCATACGTACAAGGTTGCCTTTTCTGTTATGGCTTAACAGCATGCACCCAGGTTACGGACCATTAAGTCCCAGGCCCACCACAATAAGGACACGTCGTGCTCCGATCAGCGGGTAACCGCTATTACCCAAGCAATGAGCCGCGTTCACTAATTCAGCCGATTCCCGCTTTACGGATACCAATCCGGAAAACGTTATTTCCAAGATGCGCTATAAATGCAAATGTGTCGGTAGGGATTTCTCCTATAAACGCACAGTCACACACAAAAATTTTGGTTTTAATCTGCGGATCCGACCATGATTACTTTATGTTCTTGGGGTCGCTGAATCCGAATCTGAAGTCCATTTAACCCCATCGGATCAGAATTTTGAGATAACCTCAAAAAACACCTAGACAAGACGTATTTTTAGCTTTAGAGACACATAAAAAGAAATTTCCTTCTGATCTAAGGGTTTGACCATGATTACTATACGTTTTTGGAATTCAGCGACCCTAAAAATGTAAAACCATCATGGTCAGACACCACAATCAGAAGGAAATTTACTTTTCTACGTCGTTTGAGCTCAAAGAACGTGTTTTTTGAGGTTATGTCATAATCCTGAACTGATGGGGTTAAATGGACTTCGGATTCGAATTCAGCGACCCCGAAAGCATATAGTCATGGTGGTCGGACTACCAAATCAGAAGAAAATTTCATTTTATGTGTCTTCGAAGCTAAAAACACGTGTTTTTTGAGGTTATGTCAAAATCCTGATCTGATGGGGTTCAATTGACCTCGGATTCGGGTTCAGCGACCCTATAAACATAAAACCAGCATGGTCAGACTCCCAGAGCAGAGAAAAATTTCATTTTATGTGTCTCTAAAGCTAAAGACACGACTTTTTGACGTGTTTTTGAGGTTATGTCAAAATACTGATCTGGCAGGGTTAAATAGACATCGGGTTTGGATTCAGGGACCCCAAAGACATATAGTCATGATGGTCAAACCACTCGAACAAAAGGGAATTACTATTTATGTGTCTCTAAAGCTAAAGACGTGTTTAGACGTGTTTTTTGAGGTTATCTCAAAATCCTGATCTGATGGGATTAAATGAATCTCGAATTCGGATACAGCGACCCCAAAAACATAAAGTATTCATGGTGAGACTCCCAGATCAAGACAAAAATTTTTTGGGTGTGGCTGTGTTGCAATTTTGAAAGTAAGAAACTTTCCCTTTTTGAGATTATTTTATTCTCTGCCTTTTTTTATTTTTCCTTTTTACAATTATTTTAATATTTGGTGCTATAAAATATTTGTTAATATTTACCAAAATTCAAATTTTTGAGATTTTCTCACGAATTCGGCACGGCATTTAAAATTTTAGACATCAAATTCGTAATCAGCGAGATATTTTAAATATTCTTTGGGAAAAGCTGAAATTTTTGAATGTTCATTATATTGGATCCGATGGTCGATGAAGAAGAATGGCGGGATAGTTGCCTGCTTACGACGTTGAGCGCTGCGATCGCGTCAGCTGCTCTCGTGACACGAATCTGTGAGTTGTCACACTCACAAGTCAATTTACTTTCTGCAGTTCAGTCTCAAAGCGAGTTTGACATTTTATTTTGTTCTGTTTAAAGTGTTTTGTTTCTTTTGAAAAAAGTTGTCACATCTTTTGCTAATTTAATTGAAAGTGTTATTTAAAGTAGAAACACACAGTGGACTAAACACAGTGGAGTTGTTTTTAGATTCAAAAAACAAACTCAAGTGTCAGTGCTTTACGTTTTCCTTTGTAAAAAAGGACACGGGGACTCAAAAATTAATGTTTAATTCTGATCCTTACCTCTACACTTTCTGCGATTTAAATTGAATTATTAAATTCTCACGAGCATTGTGACGTTCGTGCACATGAAGCGCATAGGTTAGAATTAGACAGAAATATTTATGTCCTTTTTTCTCTCCTGATGTAATTCAAATTTTTACATCATCTTGACTTTCCATTTTTTTATTTTTACAGAAATTGAAGGTTAGGGAGATGAGTTGGAAATCCACATAATCGAACCCCAAGCGTTTAAATAGATAAAAATAAAAAATTTAGTTTATTTTTTATGATTTATTTGTATGGTTAGTATTAAATGGTTGTGTAAGGTTAAAAATTATTTATTGGAATTTTTGAATGTTCTTTATTGTCAACATTTGATTTGGCTGAACATTCTATGTAAACTAATTCTAGATATGGTAATAAATAAAATGAAAATATGTAAATGAATTCAATTAATTTATAAATTGTGAAAATATTATAAATGAAGGGTACATTTAGGCATGCGCATGAGATGTATGAGATTTACACATGCGCAGTATTACATTATGATATTTACACATGTATGGTGGTTAATTATATTGCTTATTAGTGCGCATTAGTATGCTGCGACGTTTAGACATACGCAGTATGATAATATAACATGCGCTGTAGTCAACTATGACATTTACATATGCGCAGTAGTATATTATGACATTTACACATGCGCAATAGTATATTATGACATTTACACATGCGCAGTAGTAAATTATGACAGTTACACATGCGCAGTAGTAAACTATGACATTAACACATGCGCAGTAGTAAACTATGACAGTTACACATGCGCAGTAGTAAACTATGACATTAACACATGCGCAGTAGTACACTATGGCATTTATACACGACAATTACACTCACTAACGCTCAGTATTAAACCCAAATAGTACTATTATCAATAAATAGTATAAAAACGGTACAGTAAAGAACAAAATAGTACTAAAATGATCAAATAGTGTTAATATCCTTAAATAGAAATTATTAAAAAAAATATTGTAATTATTAAATGAAAATGAAAGGCATTTTTTGAAATGGAAATTGATTCTTTTTAAAAACGTCGGGGTTCACCCTACTGATAGAGAAATCGGCTAAGATCGCAAGATGCATTTCCTTTTTATTACTTTCGTGATTTGATGGCATCGTCGGCATCGCATCGGGTATATTACCAGCGTTATACGACCCAGCAACTGGAACACGCGCGAGCAAGCGGCTGTCGCTATAATCTGTTTATAAAACAATTTGTGGAGTAAGTGATGCGTGAGATACAATATATCTGCAAACATTGTTAGCATCGGCTCGATGAGAATTGCCGAGGAAAGGGGGTCGTAGTGGAACGGACTCGGCGACGCGGTCTCGCTTGCGTTCTCTGATTCATCCTAAATTCGATAACCGCACGCGTTCTTCGTCGAGAATCGAAAAAGCCTCTTAGTTTTGTCCAAATCTCTCTCCCGCTTTTTATTTCTTTTTTTCTGTCTCTCTTATTCTTTCAGTCTTATCTCTTACTCTTTCACTCTCTCTCACTCTCTATCTCTCTCTCTTTCTTTCACTCTTCTTCCGTCTCTTTCTTCTTCTCTTTCGTTCTTTCTTTTGTGTTTCCTTTCGTTCTCTCTCTCTCTCTCTCTGCAGCAGATTTTTTTAAACTCAATTAAGGCCATGTCCAGATTCTTTTGCTTTTCTGTAAAACGTCATGTGCAAAAAATGATGATGCTATTTTAATGCTGAAAAAGGAGAAACTAGATATGCTGTGCAGCAGTCATTATCGAGGACAATGAAGAAAAGCACGTAGACGACAGGAAGGAAGGTTCTCGCGTTTTAATTAATCGGATGTGCGCTATTTCGGTCGTTATTAACGTCGATTATCTTACGTGCCGATGAACATATTTTTTCAAACGTGTTAAATTCGGGCGCAGAAAAAAATGTCAACGAGGAGAAATGGTCCAGTGGCCGATGATGGACGAAACTCGCATCACGACTGTCCCTTTCCCGGCTGCTTTTTCACTGAAATAGCTTGAAAAAGGGGGTGAGATATGAATTGACAACATCGATCGTCGCTTGTGTATGTGACGCTACAACTCTTCACGCAACAATAATTTCGTCGTTATTTTTATAAATTGGGTGCCAGTTAACGCTTCACGTATCACGCTCCACAGATTACAATTTTTTAATATTACAGTTCAGGGCGATTGCCTACTTGTTTTGTGCAAACGTAAATATTTTTGTGCTTTGATTTTCATGTCACGCTTTTACAATAAAATGTTTATAAACAATTCCTTTTTTCAATATTTTAAATAAATATTAAATATTGTGTAACTATTTCTGAGACGGTGAATTATTACGTAACCTATTAATTAATACGTAACCTAGAAAATATATGTAAGATACGTACCTAAATTTGTAGAGAGTAACAACTTTAAACTACTTTAAGAGTTGCACGTACTGTTACATTTTCACGATTCCAAGCAACATAAAAAATTAATTACTAAGAAAATTCCGGTAAAGTTACTAGGGAAACCCTAGAAGTGTGGAAAACTATGAAAGTCGCTAGAAAATAACATGAAAGTTACTAGAAATGGTAATAAGAGGAAAATAAAAAGTTACTAGGATAGGTTACCAAGATAATCCTAGAAAAGTTACTAGACAAAATCTAGAAGAGTCACTAGGAAAACCCTAAAATAATTACTAGGGAAACCCTGGAAAAGTTACTAGAAAAATTTTAGAACAGTAACTAGCAAAATCCTTGAAATTTTATCTAAAGAGTCACTAGGAAAATAAACTGAAAAGATATAAAAGGAAATAAACTAGAAGTGTCATAAGAAACATTATAAAGAAAAAACTAGAAAAGTTATCATTAAAATTAGTAGAAAAGTAACCAGAAAGTTTAGTATGGAAAATAACTAAAAAATTAGGAAAAGACTAAAAAAGCAGTTAGAAAAGTTACTAAGGAAACACTAGAAAAGTAATTAGAAATGTTACTAGAAAAGGTACTAGGAAGAAACAAGAAAATTTACTAGGATAAGATACCAGGAAAACCCTAGAAAAGTTGCTAGAAAAATAACCTAAAAGATATTAGGAAATACTACAAAAGTAATAAGAAACTGTGGAAAATAACTAAAAAAAATATTAGGGAAACGGTAAACAAGTAAACAGAAAAGTTACTATGAAAAATAACAAAAATCCATTAGAAAACAACTAAAAAAGTAGTAAAAAAATTACTAGGGAAAGTAATTAAAAAGTTACTAGAAAATTAACTGAATAAGTAACTAGAAAGGTTACTATGAAAGAGTAAGTGGAAAAGTAGCTTTAAAAGTTACTAGAAAGTTACTAGATAAAGTAACTCAAAAGTAATTATCAAAGTTACAGAAATATTATCCATAAAAATTACTAAAAAGTCACTAGAAATGTTACTAAGAATGTCGCTGGGAAAGTAACTGAAAAAAATTAAAGTCCTTATAAAATTTTTAAAAAAGTTAAATAGAAGGAGTATCCATAAAATTTTGTGAAGTTTATATAGACAAGGTAACTAGAATAGATTAAAAAAAATATATAGATGCGTAAAATAAATAGAGAGGTAACTAGAAAAGTTACTGGAAAATTTGGTAAAAAAGGAAAACTAGACAAATTTCTAGGCAGGTAACTAGACGTCCTTTCATAAAAAAACCACCAAAAAAGAAGTTGCATTATCTTCTAGAAATAAAAAAACATAAATAGAAGAATAAATGGAAAAAAAAATTAGAGAGAGAACAAGAAAAAAAACAATGCTTCCCTATGAGGAAGCAAAAACACTAAAAGCATCAAGAAAAAGTATCTAAAAGAATATTTAGAAAAGTAACTAGAAAAAATTACTAGAAGTGTAACAAGATACGGAAGCTGGAATGCAAAACCGAAAAAGTAACTAGACAAGTCACTAGAAATATAACCATAAGAAATAACTAGAAAATTTCCCTAGAAAAAAGCTTGAAAGTGACTAAGAAAAGAATTTTCATAAATAGAAAAATATATAAATTTCTCTATATAGATTTTCACTGATGAAAAGAAGATTAATATAATTTATTAGATCTTCTGGAAATTAATACCTACATAAATAACTAGAAAAGAATCTAGAAAAGTAACAAATAATAACTAAAAAAGTACCAAGAAAATTATGAAACAGATAACTAGAAAATAATCTAGAAAATTAACATAACTGTAACCGGAAAAGTATCTAGAAAATTATGAAAAAGGTAACTAGAAAATAAACTTAAAACAAAAACATAAACTTAAAACAAAAATGTTACTAGAAAATAATCTAGAAAACCATGAAAAAGGTAATTGGAAAATAAACTAGAAACTCAACAAAAATGTAACTCGAAAAGTATCTAGAAAACTATGAAAAAGGTAACTAGAAAATCATCTAGAAACTCAACAAAAACGTAACTAGAAAAGTACCTAGAAAATGAACAAAAATGTAACTAGAAAAGTATATAGAAAATTATAAAAAACGTAACTAGAAGAGTATCTAGAAAATTAATAAAAATGTAACTAGAAAAGTATCTAGAAATTTTTGAAAAAGGTAACTAGAAAATAATCTAGAAACTCAACAAAAATGTAACTAGAAGAGTACCTAGAAAATTTACAAAAATATTACTAGAAAATTATCTAGAAAACTATGAAAAAGGTAACTAGAAAATAAACTAGAAACTCAACAAAAATGTAACTAGAAAAGTATCTAGAAAATTATGAAAAAGGTGACTAGAAAATAATCTAGAAATGCAACAAAAATGTAATAACTAAAAAATGGTATATAAAATTAACAAAAATGTATCTAGATAAGAAGCCAGAAAAAGTATTTGAACAAATATCTGCTGTTTGGAAGGGGGGGGGGGGGGGGGGGAAAGGGGGAATTTTCCCTTCCAAAAAAAATTTTTTTTTCTCTCATTTTTATTAAAAAAAAATGGAAGAATTATAAACTGTGTATCAATTTTTTCATTTAATTAATAATGTCCTTATAAACATAAGATTTACAGCAAAATGAAGAACTGAAACGGCTGTTGTAGCGCAATTCCTATCTGATTTGATTTCTGTAATATTTGTACTTTTTCCCCTCATCTTGACTGATTTTCCAACAAAGAAAGTTGCATTGTTGTATTAAGTCATCATCGTCACACGATTATAACCGGCTTCATATTAAATCGCGCATTATAATTGGCATAACTCAGGTCACGTGGCAAGCGTTCATCGACAGTAAGACCTGCTCGTTTATTATTGCTAGAAATTCTACCCCCTTCTGATATCGAATCGAATTACATGGTCATCTCATGACCCAACTGCTCTTTTTTTTTTTATTATTCGTGAGAATAATAACAATTTAAAAATTAATTAAAATTTACAATGCATTATAATTAAAAAAACAATATAATATATAATATAATATGTAATATAATATATAATATATTATAATATATAATGTATAATATAATAATATATAATATAAAATGACTGTGGAACAATTTGTGGCCTTTGGTCTTTAAAATAAAAAACAAAATTGTTTTTTTATGTCATCGACTCAAAAGTCAATTTTTTATTATTACTAAAAAATTCTATGCATTTCACCGTGCACACGGATCTTCAGGACTAAAAATAAGCAAAAACATAAATGACACCA
>WNHD01008415.1:0-13127 GCA_011057455.1 Ganaspis sp. Gsp50
AACGTCGTTCGCGAACCTATTGTGCGTTGGCCTTAAGGGAAATCATGATCCAGGTATTACGGATCGAAACCGAATAATGGCTCCATCCAGTGAGGCTGAGGCGTATTAACTGTCGCGCACGCTTGCTTGAGCGTAGCGCGCACGAGGCAATGCCAGTGCGAGTTTGGTCACCGGTCCCGTCACCACAAAAAGGAAGACACAAAGTGCGGAAAACCGAAAGGGAAGCATGTACTACTCCCAAATTCTTCGCCAACTAAAAGGTTAGTGGTCGACGACTTCCCTGCCTTCACCTGGGTCTGGTTTTCGGTGACGGAAATACCGAAAGGTCGACGAGACGCCGGTCAGCGTGGCTGCAAGGACGCCGCCATTTACAGACGCCGGCCGGCTGACCCGTCTTGGACTTATTTTCCACAGTGTTCCCGAAAAGTACTGGATTCTCCACCTTGTGTTCAAGTTAAAATAAAGTGTTCATTTGTTCCTCAAACGGAAAAACCGTGTTCTATTGCAAAAATCCATTAGTTAAGTACAGTGCCTGACACCCCCTTTTCCCCTCTCCCTTGACGGCATCCATGTCATCGCGTTGGGTCTCATTTTGGACGGTAAGCTAGCCGAGTGTGTCGTGTGCCGTTTGTTGTTATCGGAGTCCGGGTAGATTTCCGAATTTACCTGACGCCCGGAGGAAGGACCTCCGAAAATAAAATAAACGGGCTTCGGTGGGAAACTCGCGGGCACAAAGTGTGGAGCTCGCGAGGCCAGTGTCGGTGCAGACAACGTTGCCATTTTTGTAGCGTCCTTTCTCTCTCTAAATTTTAGAGAGAGACAGAAAAAGAGAGAGAACGTTACAGACAATAAAACAATAATTTCCTTACCAAATGCAGAACAATTAGAAGATTGGAATCAATAAATACTATTCACCGAATTCCTTGTTTATTTACTAAGTTATTTGTTTTCATTGTGATAGTTTTACATTGGAGAAACATAAATTTTGAAACTCATATTAAAAAAAATAATTCATTTGAAATAATAATTCATTTGAAAGAATAATTCATATGAAATAATAATTCAAATGGAATAATTGCTTTAGACTAATTATTCAAAAAAGTCGATATTTATCAAATTTATCGTAACATTAAACATATTTGGAAAAGAATGAGAGTCTGATTTGGTTATACAAGTTAATAAGCTTATCAAATAGAAATTATAGGATATAAGTTTACAATTCAAGATTTGTCTTGTGGGTATACATGGAAAATACGAAGAGAGTTGGTGACACGAGTTTCACTGGTAATTCGATTTCCATTCGGGAAACACAATTGGACATTAGAGCTTTCCCGCATAGCGCGTCAATTTTGAAATTCAATCCACAATACGTCAGCCATCATATTATGAAATTACCTTTCGCGCTTCATTAATCAATTCATAATCATTTGAATTTTCCGCAAAAATTATATTTTCAATGTTTCCGAATCAATGATCAATTTCGCAATTATTGTCATTTAAAAGCATACCAAAATGTTACTTTTTTAACATACAAATGTTACTTCTTTCAAACACGAATGTTAGTTTATTAACAAACAAATGCGACTCTTTAAATTCTTCAAATATAAAAGTTTCAGAATGCACAGTTTTCCTGCAATTAAAGAAAAATCATTTCGAACATTATCAACTTCTAGTCTACTGAACTAAGTCCCGGAATTATTTTTAAATTAATCCTTAATTATTAAATTAAAATAATTTCTTGTAACTAATGCAGACTCACTACCCAGCTTGTGTTTTAATTAGTTAGAACAGCAGGTGAGCTCAAGTATCTCAAAATCCTTCTAGAAACGGGATTAAGTCGGTGATAGGTTCCAAGATAACTTTCCGGCATCAAGAACAGCATCAGTTACCTCCGAATGAGAATAATCTCACCAAGATTAACATTTGAACAAACACCAAACAAATATTTCATTCCATTTGTAATTCTTTAAAATCATTTCTCATTTTAAATTTCATTCCATTGATAATTCTTTAAAATTACTGTATGATTTTTCATTTTAAATTTTATTCCATTGGTAATATTTAAACTTTTTTAAAATTCTAACTGATCCTGACGAGTGTCAAAAACGGTATAATACTCAAATTGGGGTGCTTTTTTCTGGGGAATCGAATGCAAAAGGAAAAATTCAAAAAAAGTTTCAGGAACCTTATCAAATTTGCAAAAATGTGAATTATGATTTTCGGATTATAAAAAATAAAAAAATGAATGAACGCTTTTTTAAATTTCTAATTGATCCAGACGAATGTCAAAAACGTTATAATACTCAAATTGGGATGCTTTTTTCTGGGGAATCGAATGCAAAAGGAAAAATTCAAAAAAAGTTTCAGGAACCGTGTCAAATTTGCAAAAATGTGAATCATGATTTTCGGATTATAAAAAATAAAAAAATGAATGAACTTTTTTTTAAATTTCTAACTGTTCCAGACAAGTGTGAAAAACGATATAATACTCAGATTGGGGTGCTTTTTTCTGGGGAATCGAATGCAAAGGAAAAAATTCAAAAAAAGTTTCAGGAACCGTGTCAAATTTGCAAAACTGTGAATCATGATTTTCGGATTATAAAAAATAAAAAAATGAATGAACACTTTTTTAAAATTCTAATTGATCCAGACGAGTGTCAAAAACGTTATAATACTTAAATTGGGGTGCTTTTTTCTGGGGAATCGAATGCAAAAGGAAAAATCCAAAAAAAGTGTCAAATTGTGTCAAATTTGCAAAAATGTGAATCATGATTTTCGGATTATAAAAAATAAAAAAATGAATGAACTTTTTTTTAAATTTCTAATTGATCCAGACGAGCGTCAAAACCGGGTTAATTAGATTTTTTAACTGTTGCAAACCACCCTGGTGGAATGGCCTGGAATTTCTGTAGTTTCCGGTAGTGGAACTTTTCCGGGACTAAAAAGCTTGATGAAAAATGATCGACATCTGGAAGAAAAAAATTATTACCTACATTAATAAACTCGCGTCAAATGTAGAAGTTGAAGATTCTTGGAGAAATCCACTGAATCTAACTTCGATCCGAGAAATTTATTTTTATTATTTTTCCTTAATTTCGAAAACAGGGTTAGATGTTTTTTGTATTGGCAGAGTTCCTCTGATTAGATCTAAATGGCACTGGATCTGCTTAGCCTCCTAACTTAATCTAACTAAGAATCCAACTTTAATTTTTGTATCCAAAGTATTACGATTTGTCCACCCTGGGACTTGAAATAAAATTAAAGATGATTAAATATTTTAAACATTTAAAAATCTAAGTCCGCTTTATCGTAAACGCTAAGTAAAAATACAAATAAACAAATGCGGCACACAATTTGGCATTAAATAATAGAGCAGATAAATTACCCGATTTAAAATGCTAATCTTGTTTTATCTGTTAGGAAATTGCACACCTGTTTGAAATACGTCCTTTTTTCGCGCGTAATATAACTAGCAGAGAAATTCAATTTGGACTCGATTCAGTGGACTTAAAAGAGAACTTATCCATCCTCGTTGGCAAACTCGATCGGTGGTAATACGCGAGTGCTACCGAGAGTTTTTCGCAACTCGAAAAATAAAATTGAGAAAAACGAGTGAAATGTTGAGAGAGTTAAAGAAAGGAAAAAAGGGAAAGAATAAAGAAAGACCAACTTGATCACGTGGAGAATCGTCCGAGTACGAGACAGAGCACTTTATATCGGGATTTTCCCGAAGAAACGTGCGGCGGTTAGTCCTGGAGAAAAGCAGGACTCGCGTCCTAATGCCGAGCACGTCCTCAGGATCAGAATTTCTCCACTGAGATTGCCCTTTCCACGAAAACCGCCCACTAACCACTGACTGGACCTTTTCGCAAATTTACATAACAACGAGACCTACACTCGGGAATTAGAAGAGAAAATTGCTCCCCAATTTTCCACGTTTATTTATTTCTCTTTTGTTTCACGTATTCAACGCGAGTTATTTTCCCTTTTGATTGAAATTTTACATGATTATCGAGAGCCTGGAAATCAACATTGTAATTTTTCACTGGGCGAAAATATATTTCAAAAATAATCTAGGTACGCAAAAAAGCGATAATTCGATCACCTCTGTAAAAAGTAAATGACAATTACTATATTTTTGGTAATCACAATATGACAATAAACAAGTGCAACTTTTAGAATTCTAGGTCAAATATTGGATCTTGGATTGGAAATAGATGTGGAAATAAATTGATGTATAATTTGTAATAATGTAAATTATATATTTATATAATTTTTTCGAGAAAAATCTTCCCCACGAGACCTCTACTCGTAGGCTTCGTGATAGATCGTCTTTAAAGTTCCAAATCATCGTACTTGTAAAGCGCAGCGTTCTTTTGTCATTAGAGGAACCCCTGTGGAATAAAATTCCAACTTTTATTAGAAACTCTGATTCTCTATTCAGATTTAAAAGGCTCTTTCACGAATGTTTACAAAGACCCAATAGAAATATTTTTGAAATCACATATTGGTATTAAGTTACCATTTAACTTTGATAATTATTGAGGAACTAGTCTTCTCCTTATTTTTTATTTTTTCCTTCTTTTATTTTCTTATATATTTCATTTATTTTGTTATACAGCACTGCATAGTTGCTATTCTATTTAAGTGAGATAATCTTAACTCAACTTAATTTATGTAGACCCTTTATCAAAGAAATGTATTAATTATGGGGTTTTGAGCGATCAGAAGAGCGAAAGGTTGAAATTTAAACCTCAACTGTTATTTTTTATATTCAATTATATTTTGTTACTTTTTGCGGAAAAAATCTACTAATAATTTATTTTTGATATATTATTGTTATAATTATTCTTTTTCGATAATGTTTTATATGTATAATTTTCTAAGCCATGTACACTTTTCTAGTGAATTCTTTTATGTAATTGTTCTTATGTGGGCTTCTAGCCCTAGGAACTTTCTTTTTTTCAATAAACAATAAACAATATCTAGCCCTAGGAACTTTCTTTTTTTCAATAAACAATAAACAATATTTTACGTGTTTAAGTACATGCAAACATGTTCAGTAACTGTTACGTAACATTAAGGGTAACTGTTTCATAACATTAAGGTAACAGTGTTACATCACAAAGTTACGTATCAATTCTGTCACTGTGATATAACAAGATAGTAACACTGTTATGTAACATTTGTTACAGAACTGTTGCATAAATATTGCGTTTCTTTGTTACATAAAAGTGACGTCATAGTGTTATGTAACAGTGACAGAGTTGTTACGTAACTTGTCTCATTGTTAAATTTTAGTTGACCCAAAAATAATTTTATTGAGATTTGGAAATCTGAAAATATTCCTTTACAGGAATTCGAAGGAGACAAAAGATCAATTCTGCTTTTATTCAAGGAATTCAATAAATTTAACACTTTTCTTAAACATCCGTTAAACAATACTTTATTTCCATATAAATGAAGTATACTTTATTTGTTACAATAAGATTTTCTACATCTACTGTAAATACATAAAGAGGTATTTTTAGGCTTAGAAGTATCATTTCTGTGTAAATATGTAACGTCAATGGAAAATAACCAACGAGGGTTATCTTTGCCAATTTTTGTGGTTTATTCCCTTCTTCTGATTTGAATTTTTATTGGATGTGTAAGTTGCAGAAACATGGAATGTTTTAATTTTACTTTATGTAAAGGTGTACTTACATCACTTTCTATAATGTATTTTCTAAGTAATGTGGATAAAAATACTTTTATTGACATAATCGCATGTCTATAGCCTGAAAAAAATCATGTGTTAATAAAATAATTTCGAAAAGAACAAAATTTACATTAATCGTCTAATTAAGTAAGGAATTTGCAGATTAAATTTAACACATTTTGGATTTTGGTATTCATTATAACGTAAATATACAGCAAATTAACACTTGCTGGAAGTAATTAGATTTAAATCGTCTCGATTCAAATAGACAAATCTGTCACGATATTTTTCTATTTGCCTCGATTCATTCAGTCAAATAGTTTAATGCCTAGGTATTTAGGAAAGTGACTAAACCGAGCTTGGAATTAGAAAAATGAGTATGAACACCACTCAATATAACTTTTAGTTCACGCCAGTATTGCAAATGCCCCGGTTTGTGGTTCATTTAAAAATAATTAATTCTTAATTCTCAATCCTCATATCTTATTTTACAAGATTGTATTAATTTATAATTTACATTTTAAACATAGAAATTTACAATTATTTAGAAAATTAATTAAACAGAAAAATTTTGTCGTCATGAAGAATCGAACCCGGGGTCATCTAGTTGCCAGTCGAGTGTGCTACACATCCATCTATCGATCTATTGAAATATAAAAGTAAATCAATTCTATATGAACTGAAGCTAACTTTTATTTTATAAAAGTACACAATTCGTGTTTGAAAAATTGTTCATAAAAACGAACGATTTCCGAGAAAAATCCAAAATCTTAAAATTGAGGTTATGTGACATTTTTGCATTTTTCTCGGAAACCAATAATTTTTTTTGGAAAAATGTATTAAAAAAAAGCCTTCTCTGGATTCGCCAGTGCTTTCAAATCTATTTAATTCCAGGTAGGTGTCTTATGTAAACGAATATATTATAATTAATAAATGTAGACATTTAGAGTTTTTACTTCCAGGACTATAGAAAGAAGAAAATAAGATTATAGTTACTTGAGCCTCAAGTAGAAACTGTCTGAGTGCCTCGAGTAACAAAATTGAAATGAACGCAAATAAAGTCTCATGAAATTGCTGCCTGGCAATCAAGTCAAGCTAATATATGGATTGTGACTGACAGATAGAAACTGCATGGGACCTAAGTTGAGCTGACTTCAATGTCGTTACTTGAGACACTTATTATTAGTAATTTTCTACTCGAGACTCAAGTCACTATACAACCTTATTTTCTTCTTCGTGTCAGAAAGTCGTTAGAATTGAACAAGTCGATTCAGATATTTAATTTCTCCTTTTGAAAACAGTAAACATAAACGTCTTTTGTGAAACACAACTGAATTTTAATTGGTAAAGGAACTTTTATTTACCTACGCAGTCTCTTATACCCCGACTGAAAGGGATATAAGAATATGGGTGACGTTTTGCAATTTCCTCTGGAAGAAATCTATCAGGATCAAATTTTAATGGTTCGTGCCATATTGTTTTGTTGCGGTGAAGATCCATTATTGAGATTAAAAATGTACTTTCTTTAGGTATTACGTACTCATCTAATGATCAAAAGAAACGAATATTCAAATAATTTTTCTATCACAGATTAAAGGTGAATTCTATCATATAAGGCATAAACAAATGTGTGTTCATAAAATGAACACTTTACTTCCTCATATTATGATCATCAAAAAACTAACAATGATTATATTTTAACTCATAATGACGTTTTCATTAAACATATTACCAAGTGGGTGCAGTAAATTCGAAAATTTGCTGTTACATTTTAGAAATTTTGAATCAGTAGCTTAAGGGTGGGGGGGTATGGTCCAAAAAACGTTTTTTTTCTTTTGCATTTTCTTGTAGCAGA
Organism: Ganaspis sp. Gsp50; assembly: GCA_011057455.1. Taxonomy (NCBI): domain Eukaryota; kingdom Metazoa; phylum Arthropoda; class Insecta; order Hymenoptera; family Figitidae; genus Ganaspis; species Ganaspis sp. Gsp50. Next base: position 7,557 of record WNHD01008415.1, read on the forward strand.
ACATCTCAAACATATTCCAGAAAAGTTTCAAGTCATTTGAAAAAAAATTATTAAAGTTATAGAGTTTTGAATAAAAATGTGCCAAAAAGAGTAAACTTCTTCGAGTTCCCCAGCTTGAATGGTTGCATTTGAAAATTTGATCAAAATATATTCTAAAAGCTGGATTTCTCTCGTTTGAAATGACCTACTATACTTTGTATTTATTCCCACCCAAAGTACTTTTATAACGCCTGTTCAAAAGTACTCATTTGAACACTTGGACGTTCTAACTTTAAACGCATTTTTCTCGAAATAATGATTTTCAAAGACTGAACACTCTCACGCGAAAACTACTGAACCGATCTTAACCAAATTTGGCACACTTTTTTAACACATAAAATACCCGCCCCTAACGTTTTTCTTTTCTTTTTCTTCTTCTTTTTTTTAAGATACAGCTACAAAATGGCGGCATTTTTAGGCGAAAAACGGGTGTTTTGCACTATTTAATTGTCAAAAATTCTAATATTGAAAAAAAAGAAAGAGGAAAATATTTTTTAATAAGTACCTAATAATGTCTAAGAAGAGTTTTTATAAAAACATTTACCGTTGCTTTAATAAAGAATCACAAAAATAACCTTTTTTCTGCCTTCCGGACCATACCCTCCCTTAATATGCTTTCTGTAATTATAAATACATGTTCTAAAAATACATTTACTTTACTTTATAAAAGGGTAATAAAATAAATAGCATAGAATGTATCACTCAGTAGGGATTATATTAAGAAGTAGGTGCCATTCTCACAAAGTCAATAAAACAAGAATTTTCATTAACGTTTCGACAAACACAATTGTTTTAATCAGAAACTAAAATTGATTAGAAAATTAATATGTAATATTGTTATAAACGGAATATTTAAAAAAGAAGGAAAAAATATAATAAATAAAACAATTAAATTAATTACCGATTACAATACTCAAACATAGTGTTAAAGTGTCACTAAATTGTGAATCTGACTTTTATGATTCAAATTTACATCATCGAAGAGAAATGTGTGAGATAAATGTACTATATCACAACAAGAAGAAGAATGCAAACATCTGATTTAAATTTTCTTTACACCATTTTTTCTTTAAGATATCCAATTTTTAACAAAAAACATTTGTCTTAATTGTAATTTGAAGTAAGTACTGATAAAATTGTATTCCCTACATCGAGACGAATCGATTGGCCTATATAAAATTTATATTTTACTTAGGATTTGTGAAGCAAATGACATTTTGCTATTAATTTTGACATTTAAAATACCATTGTATGATATAACTTTTGAAATTTGGATTTTTTAATTATAGTTGCTCTTGAAAGAATTTTCTACGTTAATAAACGAATCCTATACAGTAAGGAAAATTTCCAACCAGACAGTAGAAAAAGCAAGCATAGTTAGACCAACGAAGTAAGAAAGACTTAAAGTCAGACAGTAGAGAAAGCAAACATAGTCAGACCAACGCAGTAAGATAGATTTAGAGTCAGACAGTAGAGAAAGCAAACATAGTCAGACCAACACAGTAAGAAAGATTTAAAGTCAGACAGTAGAGAAAGCAAACATAGTCAGACCAACGCAGTAAGAAAGATTTAAAGTCAACAGTAGAGAAAGCAAACATAGTGATCCCTTTGCAGCGTTGGTCTGACTATACTAGCTTTTTCTACTGTCTAGTTTCGAATCTTTCGTACCTCGTTGATCTAACTATGCTTCCTTTTTCTACTGTCTGATTTTAAATCTTCCTTACTGCATAAGTCTATATTTTACCTAGATTAGATTGAATAACTGATAGTTTTTTTGTCATTTAAAATAAGATTCAATGATGTATCTTTTATTATTTCGATTATTTAATGTAAGTTTCTTTTGAAAAAGTTTTCTGCATTAAAAAAAGAATCGATTCACCTAGATATAAAGTATAAATTTCACCAATATTTTATAGATAAATGGTCACAGCATCATTACTTTTACATTTAAAATTCCAATGTTTGAATATAAATATTAATATAGTCATTCTTTAATGAGAGTTCCTTTGGAAAATATCTTCTGCATTAAAGAACGAATCAATTGATCTAGATATGAAGCACATATTTTACCAAGAGTAGATAGAGTAAATGACAATATTTATTATTTTTGTAATTTAAATTTGCATTTCTTGTCATAACTTTCAAAATTATCATTCTTTTATGATAGTCCCTTTAAGAAAAATATTTGTATCAGCAAAAAACAAATCGACTTTCGTATGTGAAAATAATTATATTGCCAGACATTTAGGGAACAATGCTTCCTTTATAAGGAAGCAAATTGTTACTTTTTAACTATTTTTAAAATTTAAACTTTGATTTTGTATTATACATTTTAAAATTATTATTTTTCAATAATAGTTTCTTATTAAGAACTGTTCAAGGTTGCTTTTTTGCAAAAAGAATTTTTCCTTTGGGGAAACAAATTGTTCATGAAATGAACTTAATTTTCTGCTTGTTATTATTATCATCATACCAATATTCATATCCTCTGTTGCTTTGCGATAAATGTATGGAATCACAGGAAAAATGCGAAGTGTTTCTTTAATAACTCTATCGAAGTATTCCATTTTATCCAAGTCTTGAGGTGTAACAGGATCATCTTCAGGAGATTTATTGCCAAAAATTTCAAACATCTCTTGATAAACTTTATCCTAAATTAAAATAATATGTGACATTTAGATTTCCTCTTATGTGACCGCGTCTGAAAAAAGTTTTATGGACAAAAAATTTTGTTTTTCTAAAACTAATTGTACTTCACTTTGCTTCCTCATAGGGAAGCATTGTTTTTTAGACTGTAAACTACACGAGAACGTTAAACACCAATCAATTAGTTTGATCGATAACACCCTTTTGTCAGACGCGATCACATACATTCGACAATTAATTTAGTTGCAAAATATTTTGACTTGTACTCTGATATTTATAGTTTTATTTGTGCATCTGCATATAGTACAAAAACTAGTAGATTTTACTATAACTATATATGATGATTTGGTATGATTGTGATGATGGTATGATTTTTTAACTACACTGCACGGAAAAAATTTGTTCCCGAAGAATTCAGGAAGTGTTCCAAATTATTGGATACAGGTAAAAAGACCATTATTCAAAAACTTTCATTAGTTTGCAGTAAACGTTGATCACAAACTCACAAAGTGTTCAGCAGAAACTTTAGAATAGTGTATGCCTTCTTTTTTCATAATCTTCTGCTCAGAAGTTTGGAAATTTTTACAAACAGTTCCTGGCTTTTTTGCAACCAGAGACGAGTGCAACAGGTTTTTAAGAAGCTTGTGGTGGAAGATGACGTCAATAGTCACGTAACCCGTAACCGAAAATTGTTTTGCATTTTTATGAAAAAATATTTCTTGGAAATGGTTTTCCCGGAAGGTGAAATGATTAGGTTAAGTAGGAAATTTTTAAAGAATTAAAATTTAGAACAAAATTTTTGAAAGGAAAAGTAATGTACGATAGCTTAACGAGTGTTTAACTCAGACAGTTAGATGACTATCAATTTTATAACAAATCTAGGATTTTACATCAAAAAAGAGAAAAAGGAATTAGATGCGCATGAGAAAAAAAACCTAAACGAAACAAAAAAAGGAGTGGAAGTAACGGGATAAAAAATGAAACGATCTTACCGTAACAGGCCAATCTGACAATCATACAGTGCTCTAAGGGGGAATCTAAGGCGAGGTCTGCAAACAGCAAGGACCTCGTCGCTTCTAGCACATAGAGTTGGAAGACTCCGCACAGAGTTGAAACCAGAAGCAAAGAAGCACGAATGCCTCTCGCAGGAGCAGCCAGGCCCTGAGGCTATATCTCCCAGATGTTGTGGCTTAGACTATCATACCTTCACTGAGCGAGCTACCATTACCATTTTTATCAATGAATCACGAATGAGACCGAGAAAACGGAGTCATTTGAGATGCACTGGAGAGAACTTGAAAGGAAAAATCGACGTTGTAAGGTCAGTACTGACCAAAACGCTAAGAAGACCGTGCGCTCCGTCGGAGAGCGGCATTTAGCAACACTTGTTCTACCCCAGGCAGACAAGATCAGGGTAGTCCAAGTGCAGTACCCAGCGGGGACCTCGCGGAGGAGTCGCTCCTAGTGCAGACTTGGTCTGACACTACGCACAATGTTCTTATTTAGGATGCACCTTTGCTTCCTCCTCTTGAGCCGGACTGCCCTGCGAGCAGTCGTTGTGTTCAAGAGCGTACTGGTGCAGCAAACCTCAATGACCGGTTTTATCAGCAAACATCGGTCTATCGTTAGATAAACAAAGTCGTTTGCATGCTACTCGGGTCGGCCTTTATACAGAGACAAATTTGCTTCTCGGTTTTATCTTCTGGGTCTTCACCTAGTAGCTCGACCTACCTTTCGGGTGACCATCCCGCGTTCTGGAGCTGCTTCAGTTACTGGGCCGTTCAACTACTTCCTTACGCCATAAATGCTTACTGTCACACAATGGTTCGCGTGGCCAACTATGTTGGACATACACCCGATCAGCCGAAGCTGCGGGGCTTATACTATCCACCACCCGTGCACGCGTTCTGACGCTCTGTGTGCAAGCGATCGTAGATCACCGATTCCCCTGCAGGTCAAGTTAAGACACCTGCGGGTTCACGGCTGCAACTTAGATCAGAGAGATACTAAGGAGGAGGCGGAGGTTTGACTCCCGCTTGCACAAACTTTCACTAGTGTGCCAAACCTACGTCAGAAGAAAACTCCGCACACAGAGAAACATCCGGAATAAAACTGACTGGCCACCGTGAGAATAAGAAGCTTTATATTCTTGTTAATGACGAAAAAGACGAGGAGCCAATAGAAAATCAGCATCCTTGTATCCAGAGTGGTCTCATCATGATTTTTCTATGACAAAGGAAATCCCCAAAGAAAGAGATCCAACTCAAGGTATATTAAGAGACTCATTAGGACAAGAAAGAGGTAATGAGGCTGCGGTGAAAACCCGAACAGGTAAATAGTGTATATGTTACCGTTAAAGTGAGAAATTCGTTAATGTGCACATTACCTAGTTAATCTTAAGAATACCTAACATATTCAGATAATCTGAAAAATTTTAACTTTACCTAGGTAATGTTCACATTAACGAAACTGAAACCGTTGAAATAAGAAAGTACTTTCTCTATGAGGAATCAAAATTAATTTCTTGATAAATTATTTTTATTTATTTCATAAAGGGACAAAGTAATTAATATTTGTTGACATTTCTTAGTTGAATCTTGTCTGTTGTCAGTGAACGTTATATTCAATTAAGCGCTTCGAAATAAAATGTTGAACGTAAGTTAAATAATAATTATAATAATAATAATAATGAAATTAAATTTTTCTTTAATGACGTATGTTCTATTTTGGCTGTAGTCCTCAATAAGACGGAAGATGGTTTTTATAAATTAGGTACTAAAACAGGTGTTTTAAAACAACTCTACGCATGATCCCAATTCAGTGTCTGTAAAGAAAAATTTATTACAAAGGAAGATGTTCCTAATATTGAGATTTCTTTGCGTCAAA
>WNHD01008419.1:0-12896 GCA_011057455.1 Ganaspis sp. Gsp50
GACCAATACTGTACGTAGAGAATAAAGTTCGTCATAATCGTCTGACCAATACTGTAAGTGGAAAATAAAATTCGTCATTATTGTCTGACCAATACTGTACGTAGAGAATAAAGTTCGTCATAATTGTCTGACCAATACTGTAAGTGGAAAATAAAATTCGTCATTATTGTTTGACCAATACTGTAAGTAGAAAATAAAGTTCGTCACTATTGTTTGACCAATACTGTAAGTAGAAAATAAAGTTCGTCACTATTGTCTGACCAATACTGTACGTAGAGAATAAAGTTCGTCATTATTGTCTAACCAATACTGTAAGTAGAAAATAAAGTTCGTCACTATTGTCTGACCAATACTGTAAGTAGAAAATGAAAAGTTCGTAACTATTGCCTGACCAATACCGTAATAATAGAAAATGAAAAGTTCGTAAAGAGAAAGTAAAAAGTTCGTTTGCAGAAAACAAAAAGTTCGCGCACCTAAAGTCTTACTGCCTGGGATAATTTTCATGATTCGATTTTTCGAACCTAATAATGTAATTTATTATGTTAACTTACAAGTACAAGATTGCAATTATCATTGAAGTTAGTGAAAGTTGAGAAAGGAAATTGATTTGTTTGGATTAGCATGAAGCTACTCGAATGTGTCTATTCCTTGATGGTTTTTATTTGCATATATAAGCTTCGGTGAGACTTTTTATTTCGTGAGAAGATAGTGGGCAACACGAATCGAGTGACTTGGCCGGTCACTAACGCGACAGGTCGAGGTGTGTCTGAGTGGAATAGTTGGAAGAGAGTGTGTGCAAGAGAGAAGGGAATTGTAAGAAAGAAGCAAGTGGAAGAAGACCGAGGGAGAGAGGGACGAGGCGAACCAGTGGTGATTCCATTCACTGATTGAAATCTCCGTCCATTTGTTACTGTCAAGAAGGTGGCGATAGCCTCTCTCTGCCCGCAGACTGCCCACACGCTACTCAATACCCAATGCCATTATTATTTCGACGCAGGCCCAGGGACTAACGACCAATCAACTCGGCCGGATATTAATTCCTTATCGATTGTCTTAAGGTGTCCGTTCGACTTTGGAGGCGAGTTGAGCCCTGGTCCAGGGCAGTCAATCGTCCAGCGTGACTGATCGTGATCGGATAAGACTGTACCGTTGCTCGAAACGACCTACCTTCGAGCCTTGTCTCTTATGTCTATCCATTTTATTTTTACTCAATGGCGAAATAAATTATTGTACTGTCTATCCGCGTGCATTTCTCGTGTTAATGTGCTTAAGGAGATTGCTATCTGCTTGTTCGCTCGCTTAATAATAGATCAATTCCAACGCAAAAACAACTAGAGTAATCAGAGTAATGCAAAAGGAGTTTAGAGTAATAAGAGGATGTTTAGAGTAACAAAAGGACGTTTAGAGTAACAAAAGGATGTTTAGAGTAACAAAAGGATGTTTAGAGTAACAAAAGGACGTTTAGAATAACAAAAGGACGTTTAGAATGTGACAAACCTTGAGAGATGAGGTGATCCTCTGTCGGTGCTCGTCCGTATCCTTAAACTGGAGACACGAATCCACTTCCCATTGTTTGTGACCTACAACAAATTGGCACAAAACAATGCTGGAGTCAATAACTTTTTGTAAATCTTACTATTGCGCTCTGTTTGAGCGATTTTTGAGCGATTATACACTGAGGGCAGATATAGTGAGAGCAAATAAAGCAACGATAGTGAATCAAGATGTTTAATTTTTAACGTCCTTCGTTATTTAATATAGTAAAACAAATCATCAACGATCAAACCACGAAACATCTGAATAAAACCGTATCACAAATTCTTTGCCTCTTTGGTCATTCATTGTTATAATTTTGTTATAACATTATATTTCACGAACTAAAGGAAAATGAAGGAGGAAAATCTAATAGATGTCTGCTTGGTCGGTATAAATCGAATTTTCTTAATTATGAACAAATGAAAATTAACCAATGAATATAGTGATTATAGTTCGAAAGAGAAGAATTATAGACAGTGTTTAGAAATTGTTTGTTAACTCAAATGATAGACATTGTTTAGAAATTGATTCTTAACTCAAATGATAGTGTTTAGAAATTGATTCTTAACTCAAATGATAGTGTTTAGAAATTGATTCTTAACTGTGTTTAGAAATTGATTCTTAACTCAAATGATAGTGTTTAGAAATTGATTCTTAACTCAAATGATGGTGTTTAGAAATTGATTGTTAACTCAAATGATATGCAGTGTTTAGAAATTAATGGTAGACTCACCCTTTATAGAAAGGCTTGAAGGCCGTGGTGGCTTCCGTAGGTGGAAGACTCGCAGTGGTCTGATGCTGGTGAAGTATCGAGTTCTGCGAGGAGGGTGAGAATTCCTTGTGCGGCGAGTTTTGAAGACGAGAGCTGAAGGAGGAGACGCTACTGGAAGATCCTGAACTCGTGGAGAGGTATCCGCCATTATGATTAGACGCATAGTGGTTGAGATTGCCGTTGCTGGTGTTGTTATTGTTGTTGTTGCCACCAGGGCAGTACCCTGTTGGAGGGCCCTGGATCACTCCATTCGGGGTGCCCACCTTCATATTGGGAGGTGTTTGGGGTGGGGTATCGGTACCAACTTCTGGAAACCCCGCCGCCGCTGAAGAGGAGGCACTGGACGTTGAACCAGAAGAGGAATTGGGATTATAGTGAAGCTGGCCTCCCGAGGAAGAGGACAGGAATCCTCCGTATCTGGCGGACGCACTAGAGTAGGGTGCTGTCGCAGCAGAGGACGGACTCATCGACGCCGACGAAGGAAGAGCAAACGAACTCAAACTGCCGGGTGTGCTTCCCGAGCCTAGCCAAGGTTGTTGAGAATGATGGTGGGATTGATTGGATAAATGGTGCTGTTGTTGGCCGTAGTGCTGCTGCTGATGGTGCAAGTGATATTGTTGCTGATGATGAGGATGGGAGGGTGGGGGAGGTGTTTTACAAGCTGCCGTGTCAGCTAAGGACCAGATTTTGGGTTTTGTGGCAGGAATGGGAATACCACCGGCACCACACTCGGTCTTGATTCCTTCTTCTTTGAGATGATCATCGCTACTGAAGCCATGGTGATGATGCATCGCGTGGTGAAAAGAGTGCTCACCCCTCCGCGGATCGTCCTCCAGGTCCAAATCATCGTCTTCGTCAAGATCTTTGTCGATCTTCATGTGCTCCGCTTTCACGTGCCTCATTGGTTCTGTGAACAAACATGATGAGTCAACTAAATATAAGTGCCCTAAGGAGGCAGCTGTCATCCAATTATTAAATACAGCCGATAAATTTTTGACACATCTAAGTTATCTGGACGTCCCGTTATGCGATGAGGGCACGTGAGATCTATAAATGAAAAGTAAAGAAGGAACTGTTGTGTCATTAAAGTAATCCGATAAAGATCCGACGGCTGACGTTCGGTATCTATAGATACCGAATAGTTTCTCTATATAGTTTCTCTATAGAAACTATTCTCTATAGAGAAACTATTTGCTCGTCATTTGAAAGTTGGAACAATGTCCTGAGCTGTAAAAACTTTCTTAACTGCTCATTAATTATGATTAATTCCTCAAGAAGGTAATTTCCACTCCCTCGGGGCAATATTGACATTAATGGGCTACATTTTCTGGTGTGAAAGTGAGACTCAGGATGCGTGTCATTATGGGGTTATATAGACATTGAGAAGGAAAGTTTTATATAGCGAGTGTCTCCTTTCACACCCTTATATAGTTAAGCTATAAGGGATGCTGTGAAAAAAGGGGCAAAGTCTGCAACCACTTTGGGGCGCGAGAGATTTCAGCAACCCTCGAGTGGCTCTCTTCTCTCTCTTTCTCTCTCGGAATGCTTCTTTCTTCATCCCTTGTGCTTCCTTTCCTCTCGGGGCACTCTAGGACTGCTCGGGCCGTCTGCCTGCCTGGCAGCCAGTCAGTCAGGGGTGAGAATTTCATTAAGAGGTTCGAATGAGTCGGCAGAGGGTTTACTTGATGGGTCGTCAAGCGATAATTCCCAAGCTAGAAAGGGCGACCAACTCTACACAGACCGAGAGACGGATAGACAGAGAATTCACGGGTTAAACAAGAATAGAAGTGGTAAAAGTTTAGGTGAAGGGCGCGCGCAACACCCCTTATAAAGAGAGCCTTATGGACCAACTAAACTGATACTACTGCCAAGTCCACAAGTGGCTCTTTAACTTTTGACCCTCTTTTATCAGACGCTAATCGCATGATCTACTTCTCCTAGTCAATACCTTTCTACGTCTCTACTTACACGAATTTACAAACCTAATTCGTCAAATCTTACCATGCCCCTATTAGACTATCGGATCAAATAAAATCACCTCTGATACAAAATTTGTAAGCCACTCTACAGTTTAAGATTACCATTCAAATTCTACGTTCGAGCTTTTATTTCACTTTCATTCTTTTTACTTGTCTTTACATCTCTATTTTTTTTGCTTCTCTATTTTGTTTCTCTATTTTACTTCTCTATTTTACTTCTATATTTTACTTCTTTATTTTACTTCTTGATTTTACTTCTATATTTTACTTCTCTATTTTACTTCTTTATTTTACTTCTCTATTTTACTTCTCTATTTTACTTCTCTATTCTCTTTTACTTTTTATAGTATCTCTTTAGTATCTCTTTAGTTAATCTTGACTATACATCTATTTCTACATTATTTCTATTTTGTTATTATTGATTTCAGTTAATCATTTTCGAATTATCTATCGGTTTAAGTGCACTGCAAAAATTGATGTCTAGCATTAAGACATCAAGTGTCTTACCGTAAAACATTTAGCGTTTTAAGACGCCACAATAAGACATTTTTTGGCGTCTTAGTTTTTGCAGTGTGGTTACTATTTCAAAAATCTTACGAGACGTGTCTTATTTCTATTCCAATATTACGGATTATTGATTCTTCTTTATTTCTAGGATATTGAATATTTTAATGTTTTGGTACATTTTCTATTTTCGCCTACAAGATATTAACGCTACTGAATAAATTCCACTTTAATTCATCTTACTTAATCAACTGTTTTTCTGGTCATTCTACATTATTTAATTTGATCTATTAAAGGATGAACGAATTTGATGATTCGATTAAATAAAAAGCAGATGATCTATTGATCCGGTGAAATAAAATACAAACGAGTCTTTTGATTCATATATATACAATATATATATATATATATATATAAAATAGACAAGCCTGATTCCATTCAATAACAAAAAATAAGCAAATCGAGTGGTTCTACCTAACATCTGATTTCATTTAATAACAAAACATAATCAAATCGAATAGTTCAACCTACACTCTAAAAACAAGCATCTCATTTTGAAACGTTTTGTCCCCACATTTGAGACACTTGTTTTTGCAGTAATGTAAAGATTCGAAGAACTAAAGTGAAATTTAGAGCAATCTGGCAGAAATGAAGGCATCATTGTTGGTTGGGAGTACGAGTTGATTTGTATGAAAAGCAGGTGCCAGGAGGGAACCGATATTGGCCAATGTGTGGTGGGGAAATGCTGGCTATAGAAGGGTCTGTACCATTCGTCTCGCCGCGGGCACCGATACATCACCGTGCCTCGAACCAGTGCCAGAGCGCTGTATCTATATACATCTACCACGGTATTCTCCTACACATACACTAAATCTGCCAGTATATAGAGCCGTGGACAGAGTGTATATTGGTCCTACGGATGGCTACTCAAACCCGACCGCACCCTCGACACTACCACTCTGCAACGATCCAGTATCCACCAATACCATCAACTACATCGTCGACGTCGTCGTCCAAGTCCACCAGGGGACCAAACCGAAGGCCATTAATCTCTTCGCGCGGCAACCCGCAACCCGTCACTGTGTTTACCCACATGTGAACCATTATGTCCGCCCCCGCGATATAGACGCTCTATTCGGATATTCATTCCCAATCTTGCATATTCCCAATTTCCGCACTGCCAGTCCGGCACCACAAAGGAAACAAGTGTAGGTTTTAGGCAATTAGTTTGTCTACAAGTTCTGCAATTCAGGGTTCACTCTAATCATAATTCAAAGTTAGACATCCTTATTCGTAGTAAAACATATGGGCAAATCATGCATTCATGTGTATCGGATTTCAGATGCAAATGAATTTGGAACTTCAAAAAGGTTTCATTAAAACATTACATTCAAGTGGGTAATTAAACTCTAGTATACTTGCAATTGTTAGAAAATGTTTAAGACTGATTTTTAGACAGTATTTAGATTTTATAAATAGTATTCAGATTTTCTAAATAGTATTTCGATTTTCTAAATAGTATTCGAATTTTCTAAATAGTATTCAGATTTTCTAAATAGTATTCAGATTTTCTAAATAGTATTCAGATTTTCTGAATAGTTTTCAGATTTTCTAAATAGTATTCAGATTTTCTAAATAGTATTCAGATTATCTAAATACTTAAGTACCTGCTTACATAATTTTCTAATTAAAAGTAGAATGAAGTTTTAAAAAATTAAGGGTCATTTAATCAGAAACTTACACTTGAATTAAACAAATGTAACTGTTGATTTAAAAACGTAAAAAAATTATTTGTGAACTGAATTGGAACTTCAAGTTTATTATCTTTATGAAAATCAGCGACATCCAATAAACTTGATGGACTGCAGAATTGGACTTGTTCAATTGATCAGTCAGTACACTGTTCACAAGCAACGTGACTAGTTTAATGTGCAGTCTATTTCGTAAGCAAATTAGCGAGCAAGAGCAGTGACGGTTTTCCGATTGAGTTATCGCTTGGCAAAATCTAATTATGGTTTGATTCGAATTTGACTGCCTATTAAATGAATGACAAATGACTTGTCTTCCTGTCAACAGTATTGTTTATTTCCTAAATTTTGTTACATTTACATTCTGTTACCTTTAAATTTTGTTACTAAACTTGTTTTACACTAATCTATGATAATTTCCTTTCAAGCATAATATGCACATTGAATTATTAAATATATGCACATTGAATTATTAAATATATGCACATTCAATTGTTAAATATATATGCACATTGAATTATTAAATATATGCACATTAATGATTAAATATATGCATATTGAATTAATTGATTCAGCAAACAATTAATCGAAAGATGCTTTTCAGTATTGACCAGAAGTTTTCTAACGAAGAAAAGAAATCAACATTGATCTTACTTGACCATAACTAAACTAAGGAGTAAAATTCTAAATCGCAAAATATAAAAGTTCCAAATCTAGAACAAGTAAAAGCAAGTGCAAAAGTTTGTGAAAAGTTGCCAAGGAACTTGAAAATCCTCAAAGTTTGGTATTAAAAGATTAGTAAAGTTTTCCGAAGGCCCTGCAGCTTGAATATTGAAAAGAAAAGGCAAGTCGGAAAAGTGGAAATAAAAAGTGTAGAGTGTTAATTTTGTAGTGTTAATTTATCAGTGAAATTGATAGATCCAAGTTGTTGAGCTTACCATTGTCATCTAGACCTCTTCTGGCTTCATCCCCTACTCTGTCACTCCGACTGTCTCCCATTTCTTCTTTCATTTCCTTAACATCTTCCGAATCTGATAACACTGCATCGTCATCGTCGTCCGTTTTATTTTTTGGCTCCCAGGTCATTTTATTCTCCTTTTTTAAACGTCTCCTTGCATTTGCAAACCAAGTCGACACTTGGGTCAATGTCATCTTGGTAATTATAGCTAACATAATTTTCTCTCCTTTCGTCGGATAAGGATTCTTCTTGTGCTCATTTAGCCACGCTTTCAAAGTCGCTGTCGACTCCCTCGTGGCGTTTTTTCTCCTCGCTGCCATATCGTAACTAGCACCGTACCTAAAACAAAAATCCAAATCTTAATTAGCAAACTTATTCCCAGAATAAGAAACAAATATCCTCGAACCTTTTTAAACTTCCTCATCACCTCAAAGCAATTTTTCTTTTTTCTTTCGAATTTTTTAAATTCTTTAATAATACGCCGAGCAAAGACATTAAGAAGAAAAAAATCGAAAGAAATTTTATAAACTGAAGGTTCCTTTCGAACCCCTGTTTCGAACTGAAAGTTTTTTTCGAACTAAAGGTTCTTTCGAACAGAAGATTTTTTCAAACCGAAGGTTTTTTCAAACCGAGTTTTTTTCGAACAGAAGGTAAAAGGAAAAGAAATTTCCGTGAGGTTAAGAAAAACAAGGGTAAATAGAATAAGATAAACAATATTGAAGAAGTGCTGGAATCTCTCATGAAAACGATACATTTCTCAAGACATCTAAATCTGGTTGAAGGATCCTCGAATCCCCGAGGGCTTTGGAAAATCTGGATAGAACTCGTCGATGCGTGAGTTGCGTTAAAGGCAAGTTGCACGCCCCTATTGCCTAAACTTTGTCGCTTTCTCTCTTTTCTAGTTTTCTCTTGAATCTCACTCTCTCCCTTTGTTTTTCCCCTCCCAACTAGGACGACATTCTACAAGGGCGAGGGTGATACGCCAGCAAATATATACGGAGAATAAACCCCCAACGGCGGCGTGATTCCATCGAGTCTCCGCACTCACTCTCTGTAATGGCGATCCGATCGATTCCCCTCCTCCTCTCACCACACACTTTTACCCATAGACTCCGAGTACCTACCATAATATATACTAGTCGACAATCCATCCTACACTTCCAACCCATTGCAATATTTCTCCCAAGAGCTAGTAGTCTATTTTCCAGATATTTTACCCCATTCAGATAAACGTATCAAGCGAAACAGATTTCCATGTAGATAGGCAAATAAAACGATTAGTAATGCAGTCTTAATCTCAGTTTACTTTGCTGCTTTTTTCATTAAAGTGAAAGTTAATGTGTATAATTATCAAATTTGATAATATAGATAATATTGAATTGATAATATTTGATAATATATAATTATATATATGATTAGTTATTAATTTTATATAATTCTTACACAGCGCCTAAACTTAACTTTGCCAACCTTTCCTCAAGTTTTGACAACTTCCAGGAAATTTTCTTCAAGTTTAGAAACTTGAGGAAAGGTTGGCAATGTTGATACAAAAGGCGCTGTGTGAGAAAAGAAAATAATCAAGAAAATAGTCAACTTCCAGCAAATTTTCTTCAAGTTTATATACTTCTAAGCTTCTCGAAAACGTGAAAACGAAGCAAAATTTATTCAAACTAAAGTTCAGCACTTCAGTAAAATTTTTAATTTTCGCTGAATTTTCCCCCTTCGTAACTTGATACATTCTTTTTGTTTTAATAAATAAAGATTTAGACTTTTCAACGTTAATCACTTATCAAAATTACCCAGGAAAAATAACCCAGGAAAAATAACCCAGGAAAAATAACCCAGGAAAAATAACCCAGAAAAAATAACTCAGAAAAAACGAAAAATCCAAAAATGTCCTAATACTTGAAGCAATAATTTTTGCAAGCGTGAAAGAAAAACACTCAGCAGCTTAAAAAACAGGCTGAATTGTTTTTGGTACAAAAGATGTTGGCAGCTGGATAAGAATCGGTTGGTCTAATCCTGGGAAGGTTAAAATTTTGTTTCTAATGCAAGGAGCCGAGTCCAGTAGTGGAGATTTCCGATAACGGAGAAAGGAAAGAAGGCGGCAGGTTGCGGTAGAAGCTTGGAAAGAAACGAACGATGAAGTAAGGTGGTGGTTAAGGGAAGGGTGCTGGTGTTGCGGACGGGGTGGAGATGGTTTCACCCTCTATTAAACTCCCTTCAGACAAGGGAAAGGCGGCCTTCGTGGATCTCGTCGCTCCTTTTCCAATAAAAGCGCGTGGCTGTTGCACGAAAGTGCCAGAGAGAGGGAAAAGAGGGTGAAGAAAAAAGCGAAAAGTGCCCGAGGCCTCGGAACGGTGAATCGATTGCCGCCATTGTGTTGCACCACGAGGGATTATTTGCTCCTGCAAAAAATCATAATGAAGCTACCGATTATTCCCCAGAAGGTCCCGTTTAGGGGAACGAAAATACCACTTCCTCCAGCACCTTCATTTTTTTAAATTAAATCCATAAGATCTAAATTAAATGATTGATTTTTCATCTTGTACAATTCACTGTTTACTTAAAAGTATCAAATTGATGAAGATTTTGAGATCAATATCAAGTCGATACTTTTTGCTATCGATTTGGTACTTTTTGTAATCAATTTGATCAATTTGACGTATCAAATTGATATCAAAAATATCAAATTGATGAAGATTTTGAGATCAATATCAATGCGATACTTTTTGCTATCGATTTGATACTTCTTGTAATCAACTTGATACTTTTTGTTATCAATTTGGTACGTTTTGTGATCAATTTGATACTTTTTGGTATCAAATTGGTACTTTTTGGTATCAAGTTGATACTTTTAAGAAAACTGTGTTTATATATTACATTCTCATCAATAATGAGAGTGTATCTTTGTATACTAAAATAAATGATTAATAATCATTCTTAATATATTTTGCTATGGGACATTTTACTGTATTAAATACAATAAATTATGGTTTTGTAACTTAATATAGTCTTACTAACTTTTATTTTTTTTATTTTTCAGAAGATCAACGATAATCCGTCATCGATTCTACTTAGCAAATTGATTCAAAAGCAGGTATTTCTCAAAAACCTTCAACATTTAGATTAAGATGGAATCTTAACGATGCGATAATGAATCTTGCACTCGTGATTTAAGACATATTTTGCTTAATATAAGACACCGTTTTTGCACTTTTTTTCTAGCTCACATATTCTGCAATAATTGCAGTTGCAGAATTATTGTCTGCATGTGCAGAATTATTGTTTTTTGCATGTGCAAAATTATTGTTTTCTGCAGCCAGAAAAAAGTGGCCAGCAAAGAACTAAAAGCCATAAAATCTCGGCATACGTTTCTTAATAAAAAATCGGAAACTAATTAACGGTTTTTTGATTGCGCGGGAATGGGAAAGCTATATAGGATGTAGACCAATTATTCTAGCTTGTGGAGTATTTGCCTTGAGAGCATCATTTTGCGAGAGGATGATGATAATTTGCGCTAGACGGCAATTAAAATTCCTGGATATTTAAATGTTAGAGGCGGGGAAACCAGTAGATAGGAGTAATATGACGATATGGAGTAGCAGAATGGAGGGCTCTAGTAGAGCGTAGGTACTTGAGCGACTCATTAGGGGCTTTGCATATGGTGGCGTCAACCTCGAAAGGTTAACCAATATTGGCAGAACGCGCGTAATTACGTCGTCGTATATGTACTGTACCTTCGACGGTTACTAGATCGGCCGGAAGTGCAAACGGAGGTATCCAGATACCAATCCTCTATCGTACGAGCCAATCTAATACCCTTCTCTCTAGCCTCCAAACTACGACGACCATTTGCTCACACGCGCATCTGCATTCTACATGCAATGCACAACCTTCATTTCGCCAGACAAGTCCCATTGACATGCGCATTAATCCACAACTACCTCCCGAGAGATTATTTCCCTCATTTCCCTAGAAACTCAATTAGTTCCTCCCAATTGATCTGCGTAGATTAGATCCAAATCATATTCGTTCAAACGCAGAAAATAATTGCAATAATAGCAACAAAAGTAGTAATAGCAACAAAAGTGATAATAGCAACAAAAGTAGTAATAGCAACAAAAGTGATAATAGCAATAAAAGTAATAACAGCAACAAAAGTAATAATAGCAACAAAAGTAATAATAGTAATAAATGAAAAAAGTGAGAAATGGGACTTGAGAGACTCTGTCTTGAGAAATGGGCCATGAAAATAAAAATTAGCGAAATTAGTCTCTTTCACGAGGTTTGCTGTACTTTCTTTAGTAAGCAAAATTCTTTTTAACCGGTTACACGTCTCGGGAAACGAACCATAAAATTAATAGTCTCGCTTTAAGGAATATATTTCAAAAAGTGGTGCTAACCGTATTGGGTGAAAATTGAGTTAAGCCTGAGACCCACCCTGCTCAGGTTCGAGAAAAAGATGAAAGTACAACCAATTACACGTTGTGTCTAAAGCAACGGGAAAATCAGCTTTCCCTATCAGGCTCTAGTGCCCTATTAGTGAATAGTTATCTGATGTGAAAGAATGCGACCTTGCATTCTAATTTCACCGTGAAAATTAAACAAGCTTTTACAAAATTTACGTAAAAGATGTTTTCTCGCAAATTATCGAAATACAGTAGAGTATAAATACAATATAAACAAAATGCAATACATTATAAACAAAATGCAATACATTATAAACAAAATACAGTACAAATGCAATAAATTTTACTTCAGTGAAACCTCGATAAATTGAAGTTCAAAGGAAACATTTAAAACTCCGAGTTAAAGAGGTTTCTACGGTTAATCGGTTTTGACTTATAAATACTCTGATTTATATAGAGGTTTCCGTAAACACTACTTCCAAATATATAGATTTTTGTTTTATATTCCAATAAAATCTCGATAAATCGCAGAAAAAGAAAAGCTTCGAGTTATAGGGGCATAAGTGCTTAGAAAACTTGACGTATAGGTTGTTCATAGGTCATCTAAAGATAAGTTAAAATTCCTACGAGTTATAAAGATTTTCGAGCTTCAGGGGAAACGAAATTTTCTGTGACTTATAAGAAAAGTCTCTCTATAGAGAGACTTTTCTTTCGACTTATGGAGGTTCTACTTATCGAGGTTTGACTTATGGAGGTTCTACTTATCGAGGTTTGACTTATCGAGGTTCTACTTATAGAGGTTCTACTTATCGAGGTTCTACTTATCGAGGTTCTACTTATCAAGGTTCTACTGACAGTTAGAGGTTTATATAGGTTATACGTAAATGTACACGGAGAAACTTTTAGTTGTAAGATTTTCTATTATATTATTTATTTTTACAATAACTCAATAGGAAACAAGGATATAACGTAATTCTCTTAAAGTTT
>WNHD01008422.1:0-10285 GCA_011057455.1 Ganaspis sp. Gsp50
CTTGTTTTTACAGTGATCTCAAAGAATTTAAACGTCAGAATACTAAACCATTCGTCTGATACAGCTGTATCAGACGAATTTCGATTATTCTCAGCTAAAACTTATTGAAATCAGCGCACATACGCTTAGAATCAGCGAATTTTTAGGTTATGTTTCACTGAAGCATCAGCGCATAATAAATGGCTCACTTATCGCTAAGAATCAATGAGATTCCGCTAATTCAGATTTAAAGAGTACCTTTTTCTTTTCTAAAAAGAAACACGAACTATTTGTTTTCTATATACTTACAGTGCGAGTCAGACGAAGCACGTAATCTAGTATTGTCTGACCAATACTATAAGTAGAAAAAAATAACCTGTGATGAGTTAAAATTTTACCATGCCAAAAGTGCGTAACATGGAAGTCCAAAAATGACCATTTTCGTGTGATGTGTAATACGCGGCTAACCCTAAATTTAAATTAACCCTAAATTTAAATGTATAATTTAAATAATAAAAGAATATGTACAATTTAAAAAAAGCAATAGAAAGAAAGCAATACTAAGAATGATCAATAATATATTTTATTCTTAATACCAAAAATGATCAATAATATATAATTCTTAATGCTAAGAATGATATATATATTTGATGATTCCTAATATTGCTTTTAAATGTTTGGGTATGATGAGTAATGCTTAAATATTTCGAATGCAGTAGCAAGTGTAATTATTTATTTGTTCGATGAGATTGCTAGTAATTGAAAATGGAATGTAATGTGAGTTTAATCGTTAGAAGGGCCAGTGAAAATAAATTGGACTTGTCGAAAAGGACATTGCAGGTCTACAAATTGGAGTTGATAGCAGGTTGAGAAGCTAATTTTGGTGAGCATGTTTTTCTCTAACGCGTATAGAGGCACAGGGCATATAGGCTGTTTCTATATAATAACTGGTTAAATTCCAGTAGTAGCCTTCCTTACGAACGGTAGCCTCTAATCAAACTAATTTCGGGTTCCTTCGCCTTAGTGTTGGCCAACAACGGAATTATTTAGTAATTGTAACTGATTGGAATGCCTCGCTCTGAGCTTACTCTTTGGTCTATATACCACATTTTCCCTGTGCTTTTGAAACAACCTCCCGATAGAAACTTTATTTCAAAAATGAAAACATAAGTAGTATATCGTTTCTTTATTTTATTTTCTTTATCGTTTTTATTTTCTTTATCGGAAGAAGCATAAAGACTATTTTGCAAATATTTCATTTATTTAATTAGTTCAAAAATGAAAATATAAGTAGTAGTTTCTTTATTTCAAAAATGAAAATATAAGTAGTAGTTTCTTTATTTCAAAAACGAAAATATAAGTAGTATTTTCTTTATTTCAAAAACAAAAAAATATAAATAGTCGTTTCTATTGAAAATGTACAATTTTAAACTGAATTTGATGTGTCAATTACATTTTCTAGAAATTCGCAAGTTCTGGAAATGTTTGCATTACTAATTTTAAAATTTAGTGAATTTTATTTCTCTGTTATTGCATAACCTGATACAATGCATTGTTAGAAGTGTTCGCAGAATTTCGATATATTTATTAAATGCTTAACAGAATTTTTCTAAAAGATTTCTCTAAATTCAACATTAGGTACAATACATGCGAATTGATTTTACGAAATGTAACTGAAAATTCCAAAGAATGAAAAAAAATGGCGGAAATTTATGTTGCGGTTTCGTAATTTACATAAATATGCGCACAAGTGTGCGCAAAGAATTTGCGAGCTTTGAACGCTTGCGCACAGAAATTACGAAATTGCAACAAAATCTTCCGAAATATGTACCTAACGAAAGTTTTATGCAGTTGCATGTTTCAAAAAATTATGAAACGGTTCAGAGTGAATACTTAAAATAAAATTTCACTTTAAAATAAGTGAAATTTCACTTTAAAGTAAGTGAAATTTCACTTTAAAGTAAGTGAAATTTTACTTTAAAGTAAGTGAAATTTTACTTAAAAATAAATCAATTTTCACTTATTGCAAGTGCAATGTAAATTTTTTGACTTAAAATAAGTACGGAATCTCACTTATTTGGATTCAGAGATTTATAAGTATTTATTTGGATTTATGAATGGCAAAAATTGTCGCGAATATATCTTTGCCAGATAGCAAAGATTGTGCATATTATTGTAGAACTTTTTATGCTGTCGCGAAATATTGATATTGACACTTTAGGGATGAGCGTTTAAGAAAGTAGTGTGTCAAAAGGTTAAATATTTGGTCCATCACTGTCTCTGGGGAATCCCTTGTGTGTCTACCAACTCTGCAGACGTTTACATGATTCAGTGGATGTTCTCTCCTGAAAGAACACAGTCGACCAATAGTTCACCTTTTCTCCATCATTAACTCGATTTAATAGTAGGTCGTTATAAGTCGTATACTCGAGGAATGAGACCGTAAAAAATCTAACTCAGATTTAGGCCACTTCAGACCGTGATAATGGGATACTGAATGCCGCGTTTGATATTGTTTTATTGTTTTGGAAGAAGCACAAAGACTATTTTGCAAATATTTCATATATTTAATTATAGTCATAAAAGTGTCGTGCTTTTTCCCATTTTTGCGAATTTAGTGCAATTTGGGTTTTACTTTCATCACTTTTTTGTATATTTGTACTGTTTTATAATTCCAAAATAACTATGATTCTAAGATTAAAATAATTACAAAACAGTCAAAAGTATATTTTTTAAATCTACGAATTAAAACTTTTGACCCGTTTTTGCTCCCAACATACGGATAATCCGCTTTTGCTCGCATCATTTTTATAATTTATTTTTACAATTCATTTTTACCATCAGTTCCCTCACCTGGGGTGCGATTATGTAATTCGAATCTCCATCTCATCCCCCTGATTTTCAATTTCTTTGATTTTTACAAAAATTGTGATTCGAATGTCCCTGACCTTCAATTTTTTTGATTTTTACAAAAATTGTAATTCGAATCTCCATCTCATCACAATTTTATCAATTTTTGTAAAAATCAAAAAAATTGAAGGTCAGGGACATTTGAATTACAATTTTTATAATAATAAAAAAAATTGAAAGTCAGGGACATTCGAATCACAATTTTTGTAAAAATCAAAAAAATTGAAGGTCAGGGAGATTCGAATTACAATTTTTATAAAAATAAAAATAATTGAAAGTCAGGGACATTCGAATCACAATTTTTGTAAAAATCAAAAAAATTGAAAGTCAGGGGGATGAGATGGAGATTCGAATTACAAAATCCCATCCCTGGACATAATTAAAAGAGACTTTACTCTCTAAATTTGGATCAGCGGAATTTCGATGATTCTCAGCTATAAGTGTATCACTGATTCAAATCAGCGTATATACGCTGATGTTTCAATGAAACATAACCTAAAATTCGCTGATTTGTCAACGTATTTTCACTGATTTGAAATAGTGATACACTTATAGCTGCAAATCAAATTTAGAGAGTACGTCTGAAAAGAACGATTTTTTATTTACATATGTATTATAAACTGGACTCAAATTTACTCAATTTTGGCCTATAGAATTCAGGGTTACGAATGTATTATACCTGACGTAAATCACATAGTTTTTTGCATGTATATTACATATACGTATATTACGCCTTTATTTTTTTACACAAAGCATTTTTGATGGAGTGGGGGGTAGTATACGTAAAATACGTATTTTACCTACCATGTAATATACATAGAAAACTCCGAGTTACGCGTAACTGCGCAACTCTGCTATAGATAACTCTTTTTGTTTCAAATTGAACTTTAAAAAAAAATGAAAGAGATGTGCTGAAGAGGTGGAAATGTTTTTATGTATCAACCGTTGCGACAATATATCCAGCCCATGCATTTGAACATCAAAAGTTGACCGAGATCGAAACACTGCATAGACAATTTGCCGTCTTAAGTGATATTTCCGTCAATATCGTGGAGAGTGAAACAATGTTGATGTAAGTTATATTGTGCACGAATCTGGATGAATAATTTTGCAAGTGTAGCATGAAGATGTATTGAGTGTACATTGGTAGATCATTGAAGCGACTAACACAGGCATATTGAAGCAGGTATAGTGTGGAGCGAGGTTTGATCAAACTGCAGAACTCGGACGCGACGGTCCGGTTGCCTCGACGCGTGTTTTCTCAGGTATATATGAGCACACGAGCTATACATGCTATGCTTCTATGTATATTTCCACGCGTATTGGAGACGACACAACCCCAGGATTCGTGCGCTGTATATCTATAGCGAGGCGTTATGAATATTCAAGCAAAGGCTGGCATGGCTGCGTTCGAATCCATTATTCATTCCTCTCTGGCACCATCGTGCTCTCGGTTGCGTTTTCCGTGGCTGCTCGTAGCTGCTCTCGGGAGACAGAGTGAGAGAGGCGCGGCCACAAATATATGTGATCCGGAATACGAGAGGGCGAGAGTGAGCGAGAGAGAAGTAGAGCACTGTTGCTTTTTTCGCTTTATTCCCGCTCAAAGAATGCGCCCTGTTCGCTCTAATAATCACTTGGAGCGGGAACTCGGTCTGCTTATGTAATAACCGCCTCCCGGATTTTTCAGATTCCTCTACTGCAAATTGCACTCACGCATCCAGGGGAAGATCCCTCCAATTCGTGTCTCGTTCAAATGCTTGGACCCATTTTATCATCCCGCATTTTTTGGATTTTTTAACACCATTATTGTCGTTATATTAATTACTCTTGTACCTACTACTATTGTAGGTATCTAGTAGTATGTACCTATAGTACTATACCTATATAGTAGGTACCTAATGCTACTTTTAGTTTATCTGTGCTTACGGATTTATCCCAGAAAAAAGAAAGTCTTAAACCGTTCACACAATCAGTTAATTTTGTTGCTTAAAACAAGAATAGAACACTTTTGGTCTTAAAATCAGTGCAAATTGACACTTATGTAAATTATTCCAGCGAAAAATGGGCTGAAAAGAATACTCTTTTTCAATGGTCCACTAGATGTGAGGAGCAGTAAACCTAACCTCAAAATTTGTAGAGTATTTTCAACGTATTTTCAATGTTGTTGATTTTAATATTTTACGCTGCAAAAACTAATGCTTTCAAATAAGACATCAGTTTTTGCAGTGTAATATCTACTGTTTCATAAATGTTTACTTTTAGTAATTTTTTTTTGTTTTCTATAAATTTTCATCTAGTTTTTAAGAATTTTAGCTGTGGAAAAAATCCTTAACTTTCATAGATTTTTCTGGCACAATTTTATCCGATAAAACCAGTAACTTCTATATATTTTTCTGCTGTTATTGATTGTTATTTTTCTCCGTCAATAAAGTCGAAACTAAATTTTTGAAAAAAACTGTAAGTTTACTCTCTTTAACAGGGTTAAAACAACTCCAGCAAAAGATTATTTTTGTAAAACTTGTTTAAAATTCTTAGGTCTAAAAATTACTCTTTACGATTTTTTCAACATATTGGTTATAGAGTAAGAGAGAGACTATAATCCTTTTTGCGAACTAATGTTCAATTATATCATAATTCTTTTCCGACGTTTGTACGTATTATAGACAAACAACATACAAATGGAAATCGTATATATATATGTATAACATACAAATACAAAATCGTATTTTAAACATTATATACATAACATCAAGCTTCACTGCTAGTATTTTTAATGTTAATATATCAATGTTTAATAACAATATTAGTTATTACAATAACCATTGTTAATATTACAAAATAGAATCCCAATTGATTTCCATTAAAGCGAGAACTACAACATGAATAAATTTCATGCAAAATTAATTGTATTTCAAGAAAATCGTAAAATTAGTCATTCACAAATATGTGATTGTAAACTCAAAATAATACACCAACTATAACGTCTGTTTAATAAAGCTGAAATATACTCCCTCTATTAGAAAACATGAATCCACAAATCGTAATAATTAAATATATAAATAACAGAATTTAACGTTCACCCAGAGTCAAGGAAATTAAAATAATCTTTATGAATTTATAATACGAATCCAAATAATAAATAATTAGTTTTTAGTCAAATGACAACAAACAAACATTAAGATATTGATATATATTATGTATTATTATATATAAGATGTATATTATGTGATAATATAAGTCATCATATAAAACATGATGACTTTTCCTTTTAGTTTTTACGTCAACTACCTTGAATTATCAAGTCGAAGCTATATATCAACTTTCTCAAAATCGGTTAAAAGTAGTAGGTGTGTTGGAAAGAACCACTTTTCAAACTGAAAGAAGCTCTTCTTTTGTGGTGATCTATGCAGGGAAATGTAATTGAAACAAAATGTGATGCAAATGTGAATTTAAGATAAACTCTTCCGGTAGAAAAAACTCTCGGGAGATGTTAACGTGTCATTTTGGTCTAGAAATTATAGCTCTTTGTGTGTTCAAAAATTGGACGTTTAATGTGAGACTTACGTCAGTCCAATGCAGGAGCCTAAATAGATGATTTGGGTCATTAGCATACTAAGTTATTCATCTAGATGAAGAACACGCAAACGAGAACATTTCTACAATCTGTTTCTAAATCGGATAAATTATTATTTTTTGTGCAGTGTTTTAAACAACATAATTATGCTCCGTTTATACCCCATGCATTAATGGTATTAACATGTGTTCAGCGGCCGTTAAGATTCTGTTAATAAAAAAACTACTCTTTTAATAACTGCTTTTAACACAAACACTACTGCTTTTAGCACAAATGTTTGTTTAAGCTTTAGCAGATTTATATTGCGTGTGTAATTCACTTGTTCAATCTTTTCCAATATTTTTCAATTTTTTCCAATCTTTTTCAATCTTTTTCAATATTTTTCAATCTCTTCCAATCTTTTTCAATCTATTTCAATCTCTTTCAATTTCTTTTAATCTCTTTCAATCTCTTTCAATTTCTTTTAATCTTTTTTAATCTCTTTCAATCTCTTTTAATCTTTTTTAATTTTTTTTAATCTCTTTTAATCTCTTTCAATCTTTTTATAATTTATTTGTAAGGAAAGTCTCGTGTTCTAAACTTTATGAATCGGTACTCATTTTTCAGTAGTCCAAGTCAATTCCATGAGACATGAGCGACGTCTGACATTTCTTCTCTCTTTTGAATATACGTACATGCTTAATGTGTGAAATTATATACTTAATGTTTGTTTATATGCTTGTTTATTTCCTTTTACAGAAATACGATATACAATATTGCAATTTGTATACAAATGTTTTCGAGTTAGAAATGCAATTGCAATCATACCGAAGTTTTATTCGCTACATTTCTTTACTTTCAAAGTTTTATTCGCTACATTTCTATAAAATGCTAGAAATGTATCGGATAAAAGTTTTATTTTTATACCGAAGTTTTAAGTTAAAAATGTAGTGGATAAAACTTCGGTGTAGCTCTGAGCAATTTGCGTTCTAAGAATAATTCCAATTTGCGTTCGAATCAGGCACGTGCGTTTCTTAATGACGATTGAATGAATGTCGCGCACCCTTCTATCCACATTCTGCACAACCCTTATTTATCAGCACGATCTTATATCGATAAATATGATCTTGTCAATGCCACACCGTAACCATCGTCTCTATTAATGTACACCACTCGACACAAAATTGTAACAGGTAATCTAATTTACAATTTATCCTTACATGTTTGCGAGTATTAAACAATAATGACTCGTTATTCAAACGGACCAGATTTATTGACACGCTGCTATTTACCTGTTGACTTGTTACAATATAAAAAAAAACGTAAATTTATCTCTTGGTGGTTTGATATCGCACTATATGTATGATTAAACAAACTAATGACTATTTACTACTTTCTCTTACTCTACAGAATTTATCAAATCGCTACAAGTTAATTAATATCTAGCGCATTTGTTATACATGTGCGTTATTAAACATGTGAAATTTCCTTTTGCACAATTAGTAATTAATGATTTTTAATGATTTTGGATTATAATGAAATATGACTGCCAGTAGATATTTTTGAAAGTAGTAATATAGTATACCTAAAGTTTCTATAGAAACTTTCTATCTATCAAGTATAGTTGATAGATATTATCACTTTATGTATAGTACTTAAAGTTTCTACTTGATAGGTACTATATTATCACTTTATGTGTACCTAAAGTTTCTACTTTATAGGTAGAAATAGGTACTATAGAAAGGTACTCACTTTATGCAAGTCCTGTCTTAAGACGAACATAAACAGAAAAAACAAAGGCGAAAATTTGTTGCGGTTGGTTTTCAGTTGTTTTTGTCTCCATGTTCTTTACATAAGTCTATCCTTGTCTAAACAGGATATTTTACATTGCAGTGAAATTTTACCCTAAAATCAAGGCAAAAATTCGCTTTTGTATATGCTTTAAAGCCACAGATGAAATAGAAAAAAATGAATCGAAAAGTCCTTTACCACTTTTCGATATTTTGAGCCATTCCGGAGTTATGACAATTCGAAGTTGACCAACAGAGAGAGCTGGTTATCTATCCCCTCTACTGTGACGAGAGCGGAGCGGTGGGGAGGCTACGATGCCGCTTCGGTACCGCAGCAGGCGATTCAATTTTTTCTGTTTTATTTATAACTTCAATTTGTTCGTCTTAAGGCGGGATACTGTGTCTATGATTAAAACGTAAAACATTAAAACATAAAACATTAAAACATTAACCCTGTTTGATTAAAACGTACTTAAGATATTAGGATTTCTCCTGGCTGATTGGTGCATACCTCAGGCCAAAACTAACCAACAAAAAAAAGATATTAGGATTGTCATCGTTCGACCGCTAACTATGTGTTTTGTTTTGTTCTAGGTAAGTTGTGACTGGAGAAGTGTAATTGATTTTTCGATAAAAGTCTAAGGGTAAAAACCCAAGATGACGTTTAGATGCGTACCAGCCTTTCAGACCCTTGGAGGTGGTGATTGCGGTGCCTCTTGGGTGAGTCAACCTCTAAATGTAAGCACATTTTAAAAATACAAGTTTTGCATTTATTACTGAAAACTTATATATATATAAGTTACTATATATTGGTCGCATAATTGCGACCAATATATGTCTTTTCATATCTGAAATTTGTTAGGCGGCTGCAATTTTATTTCACAGTGAACCGTGGGGATCAAATTGATTCTTATCACTGGGTTCGTGTATGAGACTAGAAGAATATTGGTCCACAATATCTTTGCGTGTAAGATATACACACGTTTTAAATGCAATGATTGTACGAAACAAACGCCTGATGACTTTTAGATACATTTTGTTGCTGATTTCATACAGCTGTTATATTATTTCTCTGTGCCATTTTGCTCCCTGGCTCTCTTTCTCTCTTTCGATCTGGTAAATACCTCCTCGAGTTTACTTACTCTGCCTCTCAGTTTATAATGGAGATTATCTTATTTGTGTTGGTACTTGAGACTCGTTTTAGTCTTGGGTAACCTTGGAGTACGCGTGGGGCGTCACAAGATGAGGGTGGCTGTGTTGGAAGGGAGACCGAGATTATTACGAGGTCTCCTTCATTCTCTAGACTCCTTTTTTATTTCTCTTCTTTAGAAAAAAGTCCTAGTCCTTAGAGTTCTTTAAAGGACAAGGCATTCTAACAACTTGGTTTTCGATATTCTTTCTTATTACATGCCGCTCGTTAAACAACTTTTTCCAACGTTTTCTCCTTTATTCGTATATTTTATTAAGCACCAATGTTTCAAACTTTTCTTTCATCTTGAGGGTTGCGAATTAAAGATTTGGAGAATTTAACTTTAGTTTTTCATAGTGAAAGAGTACATAGTGAAAGAGTTCATAGTGAAAGAGTTCATAGTGAAGAAATTCTGAGAAAATTTAAATCGCTATGAAAAACTGAAAATTGAAAAAATTGGGTAACTGAGTTGAAATTTACCTTTTCGATGCAAAAGAAACCTAAATTCCCGCTCAATTCTTCAATTCCTTCCTTCCTCCACTTTCTTTCAATTTGAGAAAGACTTAATAACAATGTGGCGCCATCTACAATGTTCAAATCCACTGTGGATAAAAATGAGTATCATACTCACTTTGAGTTCGGGGTTTTTTTAAAAGACCCTTCGAAACTCTTGTTGAACTCTACTTTCGATCGCAAAAAGAATCTGCACCCAAATTTAGTGACCTTGATATTCGAAGCTAGAAAAATTATAATTCGTTAATACTTATGGAAGTTTTGATAAAAACTGTTAGAGTAGACTACGGTAAAAATTATAAAACAGCATGGTAAAAATTATAAAACAGAATGGTAAAAATTATAAAACAG
>WNHD01008423.1:0-14920 GCA_011057455.1 Ganaspis sp. Gsp50
AGGTGTTAGATTTATTTTTAAACGATTTGCAAATTTTTGGAAGGTACGGAAATAACATCTGTTTAGTCGATACTAATTTGAATATTCTTCTGAAGAGTTGTTAATGCAGGGAAATCGCTTGATATCATGATAAACACGAATTTAAAATAAATTTTACAAGCATTTTAGTTATTCGGTTTTAATGTAGTTTTAAAAGCTGCAAATTTAGGTTTATTTAGAAAAGCAAAAGTAATAAAAGCAGGAGCTAAAAATTATTTTAAAACTAACATTTAAAAGGAATTAATATAGAAAAACAAAAGTAGTAAAAGCAGAAGCTAACAATTATTTTAAAATTAACATTTAAAAGGAATTAATATAGAAAAGCAAAAGTAATAAAAGCAGGAGCTAAAAATTATTTGAAAATTAAAATTTAATTGAAATTATTTTAATTGAATTCATTTTAAAAATTAATTAAGATAAATAAGCTTTGATGAATGTTTAATCAAGTGTAAATTCAACTTACAATTATTAATTTATATAATAATATTACTTTATATTAATAAAAAATGGAGTTTCAGTATTTTCTTATGAATTTAATATTCTCTGGTATAATTTTTTGCAAATCATATCAATTTTTTGTAAAATTAACTTTTCAATAATTTATCAATCTTTAATTTAAAAAATGCTCTTTCAAGGTTTAATTTAAATTTTGTAATAAAAAGTAATAAGATTATAAAGCAATAAAAAATGGTTTTAAAAATTTATGTAGAAATTAATAGATAATACTAATGAAATAGAATTTGTTTCTTAAATTCGATTTTCAAGATTTTGTTTGTCATTTCAAATATATTTGATACTACTTTAATATTACTGACTCGGAGTGATCGTTAATTCTGATATTTCTTTATATTTAATATTAATATTACTTTTATGATTTTTTTTTGTCAAAAGTTCATAAATTTGGTTTGACATTTTATAAATTTAAAGTTTCGTAACTTTTTTCAAAAGCCCGTTAGTGATTCTAAAAGATAATAATAGCACACAAAGTTATCTAATCTGATTTTAGATAAAAGCTGATTTTGACAAAGTAAATTTTTAGAAAAGTTTGAAGAGGCTGAATAGTATTTAATTAAAGTTTTACGTATATTTTTTTTTATGACGTATTGAAAGAGGAAACGATCTTTTTACAAAGATCCTAAAAAACTTTGAGATTACACGTTTTAGAGTAATATTTAGTTTAATTATAATAAAAAGAAAGTAAATTCTTTTCTTAAAATGTTCTTCTGTCATTACAGAGGTAACGGAGTTGCTTGGAATCTTATAATCTTTGCAATACAACCAGCAATCATTTCCCTTAACTTCTTGTTTCATTTCTCTTCAAATCCATTTACTCGAGGGTAATAAATCCACTTACCTCTTTCCAAGTTTTCTTTTTTACTTCCTTCCTCTTGCGTTCAAAAATTAGTTTTCAAAAAATGCCTCGTTCAGTTAAATTCTATGTTGAATTTAATCTTTAAAAGTGAAACAATTTTGTAAGTTATTTTTTACTATTATTTATTGACTTATTTATTTATTGATTCAAAAATATAGAATTTTATTGTTTATTATTTTTTTTTTAATTATTATTTATGATTTTTTTAAATTATTTTTTAAATTATTATTTAAATAATAAATTATAACAATTTTGTTTTTTCAAATTTATATTTCACTTTCAAAAAACATTAAATCGATTTTATTCATTTCATTTTATTTTACCATTTTTAATTATTGTTTTAGTAATGTTGCATTTAATAATTTCACTTTCAAAAAATATATTTCACTATTTATATTTCACTAACAAAAATTATTTTATATTATTTTTATTTATTTAATCATAATGTAATACAGGTATGATAAAACCTTTTTTACATGAAGTAAATTATTTTATATGTTTATTTATAAAAAATGAAGTATTTAGAAATTAATTCCCTCGATCCGGTAAGGGGGGATAAATAAAAATTAATTACTTGCAATTAATAGATGGAATTTATCACTTAAAATTTAAAAATAAATTATTTTTGTTCTCGTTGATTTTTTATTTGCATTCTCTTTTATTTTATATTATCTTGTAGTATTTTTGTATTGTATTACCTTCATTATAGTTTATTGATTGTGAGAAGTGTGAATTAATGATGCTGTCAGCATAGGATTATTTGAATTTATTTTACGAAAGAATTCATATTACAAGTCAAGAAACGGATCGATGCAAGTATTATAGACGACATAGATAAATATACGTGTGTATAGAAACCTATTGTACAACTCTTGATGAAAAAGTAATATATGATAGGACGACGACATTAAGTTTAAGAACATTTTTCAAAGGATTGAATTTTTTCAGTCACAAAGAAAAATGTACTTTGGTATTTTTATTGTAGTTTCTTTTTACTATCTTTCTAGAGCTGAAACCATAATTGAATAAAAAGTGAAGCTTAAATTTAGTTAAACAAGTTTTTAGCTTTTTGAAGAAACGATTTTTCAATGAAGTTACAAACTTTATTAAATATGAATAATGAACATGAATAACAATTTCATTGTATTCAAATTTATAAATATTTTTGAATTCAAACTATTAAAAATCATTTTTAAAATAATGGAAGTTTATTTATAAATTTCTGTAAAATTTGTGTTTGCTGAGTTTAATTTAAATTTCAATTAATTCTTTATTGGAAAAAACTATTCTAGACTACGCCTTAATTAAAAATAAAATAAATCAATTACTTGAGATCTGGAATGTTAAAGAATACATTAATTTTCTTTTATGAGCTTTTAAAAAGACTTTCTGTTGTTTTTTAAAATTTATGAACTTTTGGAGTAACTGTGTCACGTAATGCGCAATTTCGAATTAATTGTGTGTTATATTATTGACAGCTTTCAAATTGGATTGATTACATTGTAAATAGAGATTTGAAATGAATTTCCTGATGAAGCTAGTAATAAATTGTTGTAAATTCAATAATTGTTAAATTCAATAATTAACAGCTAAATCAATTGGAAAAGTCGTGAATATAATCATTTACGTCGTGAAAAAAGTCGTCAATAAATAATTGCAATTTATTCACGCAAAATAAATAAACATATAAAACCAATTTTAAAAAATTCACGAAACACTATAAAGTGCTTTGTCCTTTTTTTAGAATTCTCAAAAGAAAATTAATCAAAAAATTGTTATAATGTTTTATAAATAAATTATCATTTTCATAATATTTTTAAATTGTTATAAGTGTAGTAGCTATTATTATTAGTGATTTTAAAATCATCTTTTTTATTTAAAGTCCATTTTCTTTTGTTTTAAGTTTAATAACCTTTTCTTAAGAAAATTAGATTAATTTCTCATTAATTCAATTATTTAAATGTTAGATCTATTATGTTTTTTGTTTTTGATTTTTTTGTTAGAGTATTTGTACAATAGTGCGGAAATGAGAAACAGCTCGAATACTATAAACGAAATTAAATCAATAGCCTTTATCGGAAAATTTTCATTGTGACACACTCTTTGAAATTAATTAATAATTCACCGTATTTATTCTCGAAAATGTTTAAGCCTTAGTAACCAGGGGTCATTCATTATATTTTTGATGACGTAAATTCCATATTGGAAATCCAATTGGAAAATCTTCAAAAGCCATTTTCAAATAAAATTGTTCTTATTTTTTATCTATTGTTTTTATTGTTTTTATTTTGTATTTAATGTTCTCCTTTTGTATTTAATGTTCTTATTTCGTATTTTTTATTTTGCTTCCTTATAGAGGAAGCGTTGTAATCGTGACGATTTTTTATCTTATGTTTATCTTCAAGTCATTTTTGAAAAAATTATGTATTTTCTATTTATTATTTTTATTTTGTATTTATTATTTATGTTTTGTATTTATTATTTATGTTTTGTATTTATTATTTATGTTTTGTATTCATTATTTATGTTTTGTATTTATTATTTATGTTTTGTATTTATTATTTATGTTTGTTATTTATTATTTATGTTTTGTATTTATTATTTATGTTTTGTATTTATTATTTGTTTTGTATTGACTATTTTTAATTTTAAATAACTGAACAGCTTTTAAAAATAAGGGCATATAGAAAGTACAGATTTAAAAAAAATTGAAGGTAATAAAAAATGAAATAAAAAGTCAAGTGTAATGGGAAAGTTTTGTTTAAAAAAGAAAGTTTTTCTTTGAGAACTTGAAATCAATATAGTTAGATAAGGAATATTAAAGGGTGTATTATAAATAACTTTCAATTGTACTGTTTGCATCGAACTCCAATACTCAATTAAAAAATGTATACAAGTTCATTGGAAATCTATTACAAAGCTGAATTTAATTATGAATTAGCATCTTAATTAAATAATGTCTTTGCTTTACGAACGGTAAAAACATTAGATGTTTTCTTTTTCACACTATATTAAAATAGAAACAATGTTCTCCGATTTTCTTGATTAGACTATTCCTTTTTATTAAAATTAATGTTTATATTTAGAAATAATTATAAATATGAAACTGCAATTTCATCATATAAATATATTTAATAGAAAGAAATATAATTGCATACTATAAAAATAGAATATAATTATTGTTCCGTACATATGTTAAAAATAAAATTAAAAAAAATTTTAAAAACTATTTAGATAGTTTTTTTGTTATTATCATAATAATTGTTATAATAGTTAGTTGCTATAATAATTGTTATAATAGTTGTTACAAATACATTTGTTTAATATTTCTATTTTTCTCTAATTGGCCGAAAAATGTTCATGAACCATAAATTTGTTCTTTTTTTATTCGGAATTTAGAACAAACGCAGTTTGAATATCGCTCGAGGTTAAAATCTTTATTACTCAAAAGAATTCTTGATAATCTTTTGTTGTCGGATATTTTATACTAGTAACCATAAACGGATTGAAGTTACTGGAAGTTATTGTATTAGGAATAATACAGTTATTTTTCGTTTGTTTGTGTTTATTTTTGTTTTTAATTAATGTGCATTATTCAGTATCGCTATTAATTATTTTTAATGTTTTTTAGATAAATTAGACATTTATTTCATATTGATACATCACGAAACAAATTTGGATTTTTCAAAAAAATGTTTGCAAACTCCTGCAAGCATTTGCAAATGTTTGCTGCAATGTTTCTTGCTTCCTCTTAGCATTGTTTTTAATTTATTATTATTTATCTTTTGTTATTATACTTATTATTATTTTAACTTTTACTATTATAAAGTGATTTCTTGTGATTGAAAATGTTTTCTTCAAAAACAATTATTACAATTTAAATTTTCATAATTTTTTATACTATTTTTATATTTATAATTTCTCTTTAATTATTTATCTTTCATTGTTTTTGTAATTTTTGATTAAAGTGCAATCTCACAATGTTGATTTTTAATTTAGATTATAATTTACTATATCTTACTTTCATCTATCTAAAACAAGTATTTTTTGTTTGATTGCTTTTTTGGTCATTTTTACCTTTTTTTTTTGTTTGTTATTATTTGTGTATTTAACTATATATTGTTTTTTGACATGTTTTTTAATTGTTATGTTTTATCATCTGTATTATTATAATTTTGCATTTATTTCTGTTTTGAGAAAAGAAAGGTTTAGAAAAAACAAAAGGTTTAGAAAAATTTGACGCATCCTCAAACTGGAGGGTTTGAAAATTCTGACGCAATTTTAAAAATGCTTACACAGTTTCAAAATCCTAGCTTGTCCAAAGGATCAACAAAATTTGTTTCGTTCATTTGTTTAAACTGGGCAAAAAATTGTTAGGGAATGAATTTGGGAATTGAATGAATTGGGAATGGATTTTGTGAAGTGAAGAATTGTTGATTAATTTAAAATTAGGATTTTAGAAGGGAGTAGAAATTTTTGCACTTTCCTGATGAAATTGGTGTTATATTTACAAGGGTCGAGATGCGACCAATGTACATTTGGAATGCTGCTGTCTTGAATATATATGTATAGTTTGTCAGCTGCCAGACTTAAAAGTGGTAGTAAGCCAAACAGAAGACTGGTTAGTTGGTGGGATCAAAGCTTATAAAAGGTTTGCTCCTAAGAACTCAAGTGTATTTCAAGACAGTTATTCGCCTTTAGAATACAATTTGCCTTGGGCATTGAAATATTATTTAATTTTTCGCAGAGAAAGTTTGTTAAAATTTCGCGAAATTAATTTTTTCCCCAAATTTATTGATGGAAAAACAAGTGGAGTTTGTTTAAAATTCACTCAAAATTTTTGCAATTTTTTGCCATTGTTTTCATCACAATTGTGTTGTGAAATTGATTTTTTTGAAATATTTAATCAAAGTGGAATTATTGTCGAATTCGTTAACATTTAGCAAAATGCCGGAGTGCACTTGTGACTATAAAAGAGTTGAAGGTGAAGACAATCACGAGTGTCAGTTGAAACTTCCAGTTGAAAATGGACATAAAATTAGTAATAAAGAAAGGCCAATTGATGAGCAAAATCCACTTAGGTAACTAAAATTAATTTGGCAAAAAAAATCAATTTTTTTGTTTTTTGTTTTAGTAAAATATTTATTATTTGTCATTTATTCTTGAATAAATAAACTGAACGTTTGTATAGTTCATTTATTTATTTTCAACGCAAATAAATGTATTGTATTTATTATATTTATAATTTATATAAATTGTATTTATAACTTATATAAATTGCATTTATATAAAATAAATTGAAAATTAAATTTACATAATTAAAATTAATTTAAATTATTAATTTAAAATAATTAATTTATTTTTAATTACAAAATTTATTAATTTTATATTAACGTAAATATTTAATTTTAATGGTAAATGTTTTATTAATTAATTATTGTTCTCACAAAATTCTACGAGTTGCTTTTGTATTTTTTTTATTTCCCAATTTGCAATATTTTAAGAGAAAAGTTCATTGCTCATTTGCAAGTGCATTCCGATAAAATCTGCCTTCTTCACAGGTAAAAACAATTGAACGTGTTCTACAAACTTTAACAAAAAACAGAAAAATTTGAAATACGTTTCGCAATCTTAAGGAAAAGGACTTTTTTATGAAAAGGAAATTATTTAAAACAGTACAATTATTGAAATTTCGCATTCTTTTGTGTAGACGAAAAACATTGAACAATTTCTCGATAATTTGAACGTCAAGCGAGAAAAGTGAAAGGGAAAATTATTTTCAGATGCTGAATCTGAATGATTTATAATTATTCAAATTGCATACTTTAGATTTTTCATTTATTATTGTGAATAAGACGTTTTGTTTGTAATCGAAAAGATCAATTTTGATTTTTACGAAAACTGCTTTGTTTAAAATTTAATCGTACAAACAAATAAATTATATAATATATTATATAATAATAATAATAATAATAATATAATATATATGTAAGTTCTTTTTTTTTAAATTAGCGTTTTGCGAATTGTTTCTTTAAGTGAAAATTGGAATTTTCGTCCCAAAATTGGGTTTCTATTGAAAAGTTTAGTTCTGGGCTAAAAAGTAAAATTTTTGTATTGAAAAATTAAGGGTTGAGTTATAAAAATTATCCTCTACGTGAAAATTAATAGAAAGAATTGGTTTCAAAATGAAAAAAAATTGTACGCAAAATTTCACAAAAGAACATTAGTTTTAAAAAAAGGCAATATAGAATAGAATCTAATTTTTTATTTTCATTGACAAATTTAGATTTCAATGTAATATTGATTTTTTAATAGTAAAATTAAGTTGGAGAATTTAAATGATGTTTTATTTTCACTCGTAAAATCTTTAGCATGTACGTAACAATGTTTATTCTTCTTAATTTATATAGAAAGTAATCTGCGCTTTTGGCAGAGATTTTGTAAGAGTCCTGTAAGATTTACGTCAACAGATTTCTTATTGTAAATATTGAGACACATGATGCAATATTAATTCAATTACAAAAACTTTTTTTAGGAAATATATAGTTTTGTAACTTGAAGCAATAATAATTTCTGTCGTAGTATATATTTGCGTTTTTTGAATTTTTCCACAAGTTGAATGATGAATTGATAAGACTGAAAAAATATTGGTTGGTAACGAAATGTATCAATAATTTGGTATTTTTTGTTCATTGAAAAGGATCTAATTTTATTATTAATGTTCCTTTTTGCAGATACCGAGATGGCTCTGTCAGACTCAGGAATCCTAATATTGAACTAATGGATCAAGATATTCTTTATCATTTGGCTCTTGGGAGTGGATCTCACGACCTTGTAGAAATGTTTGGAGATGTAAAGGTAATTTAATTAATAATAATCAGGTTAAAAATACTCAATTGCATAAATAGTGAATATAAATAATTGTCTAAGTATCGTGAAGTTGTGAATAGAATTGTATTTTCTCTTTAAAAAAAGAAGAAAAAGGAAAAAAACGAATACTTAGAAGATTTAATTCTTTTTTAAAAATAGGCAATATAATCAAATTTAATAAATAGTATAATAGTCAATAAATAGTACAATATAGTCAATAAATAGTATAATATTGTCAATAAATAGTATAATATAGTCAATAAATTGTAAAATATAGTCAATAAATAGTAGAGTATATAAATAAATACATTATTTATTTAATAAATAGTAGAGTTCAATAAATAATCAAATCTATTTGATTCCTTTCTTTATTTGTGTTAATCGTTGCTTTTCCCTCGACTTTGCGAATGAACGAAAAAAAGGACAGAAGTTAAAAATATCTGTTTAATCGATAACTAAAATCTTGACCTTGCATTGAAGCAAGATTAATAGAATTTTCTTTGCATAAGTGACAAACCACTTGGAAAGGCAAATAAATCTAATCATGTATGTCAGAATATTTTCAAACACGTGCTATATTCAAAGAAGATTGCATCACTGTGATAATTACTCTGACATAATAGATATTTGCAAGTGATCTTTTTGATTTGCCATAAGTATCTGAATTGATACAGATTACAGTGAAGCAATCACATTTCCATTTCAACAATAACGAGAGTAAATTTTGAAATGTAAATTTTTATCGATATTCATGTACAATTTAATCGACATCAGGTTTGATTATTAAATTTTTAATTAATTTGATTTTTAATTAATTTGATTTTTCATTAATTTGATTTTTAATTAAATTTTTAATTAATTTGATTTTTAATTAAATTTCTAATTAATTTGACTTTTCATTAATTTGATTTTTCATTAAAAATTTGAACATTGAGTTTGAAAATATTTTGACTTGTGTGCAAATTTTACGAACTTATAAAATATAAACAAAAATACGAATACATAAAATTACGAACTTTGTTATATTATAGAAATGTATATTGTTTATGAAATATAAAAAAAAGATTGAATAAATGTGTATAAAAAATTTAGAATACTTGAGAATAATTTAGAACTACTTAAGAATAATTTAGAATAGTTAAGGAAGATAAGTCAATTAACTATTACAATTTCTTGAATGTTTTAGTTTGTTTGTATGGGAGGAACTCCAAAGCGAATGGAGCAGTTTGCTTTCTCCATCATGGAAGAAATAGGTCACAAACTTCCTGCAGGAACGACACTTCTCGACATCAGCCGGTATTCTTATCGTTATTCAATGTACAAAGTCGGCCCTGTACTTTCCATCAGTGTAAGTGTCTGGAATATTTCATAAAAGCAAAGCAATAAATAATTCAAATATTTAAATAACTCGGTTAAAAACTTTTCTCTTCGAATAGAGAAGTTTTTATCTCTTTTTTTCAGTTTTTACATTCAAATATTCAACAAAATAAATCCAGGCTGTTTTAGAATATTTGTTTCAATTACTATTTTATCATTTTTGCGAAAGTCGCTGCGAGTTTTAACAATTTTATTGAATATATTAATAATCGTTTAATTAGCTTTTTGATTCAATTCTAATGAGTAGAACTTTTTGGCTTTTCAAGGTTTTAATTGTTTAGGTTTTGAAGAATTAATATTTTTATTTTTTATTTTCAATATTAAGTTTTGAATTTCTTATTTAGACGCTAATCCTTTTTTTTTAATTGCAGCATGGAATGGGTATTCCATCAGTTGGAATTCTTCTACACGAAATAATTAAGTTGATGTATCACGCAAAGGTGAAGGATCCTGTCTTTTTTAGACTTGGAACCTGTGGTGGTATAGGTTTAGAACCCGGAACTGTCGTTGTATCAGAAGAAGTCGTCGATGGAATGATGAATCCATACTTAGAATGCGTAAGTCTCTGTAAATTATTTAAAGTTGCTTTAAATTTACTGAAGTCGCTTTAAATTTGCTAAAGTTGCCTTAAAGTTAAACAAATGAAATAATTAAAATAATTGCAATAATTTAAAAAAATAATTAAATGTCGGAAAAATCGAGACTTTTTGAGAAACTAAAACGGACAATTTATCTTTTCTTTTTCTGCTCAGAAATTTTTGTTTTGAATTATTTTCGTTTTGCAAAATTGTCTTATAAATTAAATTTGTTTCGTAAAATTTTTCTATGAATTAAATTCATTTCGCAAAATTTTCTTATAAATTACATTTATTTTGCAATACTTTCCTGTGAATTAAATTCATTTCTAAAAAGTTTCCTATGAATTAAATTCATTTCGTATTAATTAAATTCATTTCGAAAAAGTTTCCTATGAATTAAATTCATTTTGCGAAATTTGATAAGAATTGAATTAATTTCTTTATAATATTGATTTTAATAATCTTTAAATCTGTTGCTATAAATTATAAATTGTTATAAATCTGTTGCAGCCAATTTTAGGAAAAATAGTTCGTAGACCAGCAAAACTGGATCGACAATTAGCACGTGAACTGAAAGCTCTTGCTCATCATGACGATCCTTATGAAACAGTGGTTGGAAAAACAATGTGCTGTAGTGATTTTTACGAAGGTCAGGGACGATTAGATGGAGCCTTTTGCGATTTTTCTGAAACAGATAAAATGGAATATCTTACCAGCATTCATAGCAATAATGTCCTGAATATTGAAATGGAGAGTCTTGCCTTTGCTGCTCTTACACATCATGCCGGAATTAAATCTGCTGTCGTCTGTGTTACAATGTTGGACCGACTTAAAGGCGATCAGGTAAATTTTTCCTACCTTTAACTATTTTATCATTTTACCCCTTTGCTACCAAAAACTTAAATTTAATCCACAGATTTCTCTTATTCTCTTCTTATTTATTCTTATTCTAATGTTGCTTCAGTTAGTTTTTAATTTTTAACAGTGTGTC
Source organism: Ganaspis sp. Gsp50 (assembly GCA_011057455.1). Taxonomy (NCBI): domain Eukaryota; kingdom Metazoa; phylum Arthropoda; class Insecta; order Hymenoptera; family Figitidae; genus Ganaspis; species Ganaspis sp. Gsp50. The sequence goes on from WNHD01008423.1 coordinate 11,228, forward strand.
CTAGTCACAAGTTCACTGTGCAAAAATTTGACCTTACAGTGTTCTTGTTTTTTATTTACTTATTTAATTTTTTGTCATTGATTCATATTTTTCCTCGTTTCATTTTAATTTTAATATTTGCCATTTCTGGTCATAATAATAGTCAATAAATTCACGTCTTGCTTTTAAATGTTCAGGTTAATTCTCCCAAGGAGGTTTTGGACGAATTACAAATACGACCTCAGACTTTAATTTCTCGATATATAACGAGGCACTTGCAACGAAAAGGTCGTTTTACTTCTTTAGAAGGTCATGGTTCCATGTGTGTAAAGAGTCCCCGACGATTTAAACTCGTTCAACAAGAATCTGAAAACTATGATTAAATAAGAAACTAGAAACCTTGTGGCGAGGTTTCTCATTCTATAACAAAAAACTTTTTGTTCCTCAGAACAATTGATCGATCTTTTATTCATAGATGCTCTGCTTATTTATTTCAGAGGAAAGGCAAATGTAAATGGAAAATTTTTAATGCAAATATGTCCTGGAATTAAAATCAAACATGAAATTTAGGCTTTCACAAAAAAAGGAAGAAAAGAAAAGACACTAATCGTCAGTTAAATGACAAAAAGTTTTTGTTTTAGAGAAAGTTTCAGATTTCTTTTTTTAGCTCTCTTTTTTTTAGTATCTTAAATGTTGAATTATTTGCAAAATCATTTTGAAACAGAGTTTTTATGAATTTTGAGAGAAGTGATTTTTAATTTAGTTTAATTAAAAGTAAATTAGAAATGGCTAACTTTTGCCAATTTTCCAGTAAACTGTCAGTATTGATTTTTAGCATGAATTTATGTGTATTTATGATTATTGTTATTTATAAAACATTTTCAAAGCAGAAGAGACTGTAGACGAATAGATATTTTTCCTGTTATAGAAAATAAGCATGAAGAACAATTGTTATTCTTCTTGTGCATGATTAAATTCTCAATTCGCGCTGCGATGATCAAGTACAAAAATTCCCGATTTTCTGAACTTTGAGGCTGTAGAGAAAAATATGAAAATAGAGTTCAGACGGCAACAGACCACTCTTGGCTACATATCCTCCATTGTATTTTGCAAACCGCTCAAAAATCCATTAAAAAAGGTATTAAAGGAAAAATGTTTCAAGGTTTAGAATGAAGTTGGAAGAAAGTTTTATTATTAAACTTCTGTATAATTTTCTTCTTGCCAACGTTATTTATTTTCAATCTTAACATAAGAAGAACATAGAAGTAGATAAACTAATTATTCATCTATTTATAAAAAAAATTTCCTTAATCGAACATTCCGTGTAATTTTTATGGTCAAATATGTGTTCTTTTTATCTCTGTCGTGTACGTGAGATGTTTATGGAAAAATGTGAAAGCTTAGGTATTTTAACTATTTATTATAAGTATAATATGTATAAGTGTGGTTCAAGTGCGTCTATATTCAAAAAATGACAAATTACGCTTCTTTCTGGTAAAAAGGATATTTTTGTTTGCAGTGAAAAGTGAATGTTAACATTTTTTAAATGAAGATTTTGTTTAAATCAATGTTGTTTTTATAAACTTGTTTTTTTTATTCAGAAAATAAACTTAACGTAAACGTTGCAATAAGTTAATAGCATTATTATTCAATAACATAAAATTCGGAAAATAAAAATAATTTGAAATTCAACGAATAGCATTAAAAAGTGACGTATAATTTAGTAAATATTTGAATAAATGAGTAATAATAAATGAATAACTAATTAACCTAAATCAATGTAAACACAATAATTTATATTAATTTAAAAAAACCAATTTACCGAGAATGTAATTTTTTTAATCGATTTTTGTATATACATTTCAAAAATCAATTAAAATCTTTTTTTCATTCTTATAATATAAACCACTTTATTACATTTTTCTATTCATTTGCAATATTAAAATTATTATTATTATTATTAACTTAAACTAATTATTGAAATACAAAAATACCAATTTTTATAAAATTTGTTTTTCAATTTTATATTTTAAAGCAGGCTTTGATGTTAAATCTCCTTATTGTATGGTTATTAAAATTTGAAGAAATCAAAACACTGCGTAGTAATCAGAGCGTACAGTTTCTGAAATAATTATCGATAAACGTTTTTAAGATCATCTTTGATTTTATTACATTTTGAACAATGAACTTTGACTGCAATAATTTAACAAACAAATTGTGTGTTAATCGATGAATTAAGAAAAATAAAAAAATTTCATGATAACTTGGCCTAAACGATTGTATAATAAACTATTTAAATAAACAATGAAAATGTCATTAAAGTCTATCAATTTTTTGAGTAATTTCACTTTCTGTTCGATAAAATATGTTCGATATAATTTTAAATGAAATAAATAAAAATTGATGTAAAATAAAATAATTTACTAATTCGTTTTTAAAAAAATGTAAATTTGTTTTTAAAAAAATGTAAATTTTTTTAAAAACTTTAAATTCGTTTGAGAACTTATTATCTTTGAAGAACGATTCTTATTAAATCAAATGAATGAAAGAACTGATTTGAATGGATTATTTACCAGAATCTTTTTAAAAAATAATGCACAGAGAATAAATATACGAATCTTCGACATTTTTAAATGTTCACGTCTCTTGTTTTCTTTATAAAACAACGACATATCTGTGATGCATATTGTTAAACAGCTAGTGTAATTAGGCTTGAATTTGTTGAAATGATTCTTGATTGTAATAATAATTAAGACAACAATTATACCTGTCGATTTTACTACAATACTTCAAAATTGTATTAATAATTATAATATTAAACACTGCTATATATTAAATAATACTGTTCTATTAAAAGATTACTACGCGTGTTAACCAGCAATTGTTGTTGACATTAGTTCATATTTAAAACGCGCTTAACTTCAGCGGTGAATTCGCTATTGTTAAAATTTGTAAAACAAGAAAAAAAATATTAAAAATATTGCCCGACATTATTGTACATTGTTGTGACCGCATTTGCAGCCAAGAGTAATTCAATTTTAAAAATCAACTGTCCTTTTACGAACTAAAGTGCTACGAGTTATCTACAATATTGTTGAATGTGCGTTATGTTTTAAAGGGACAATAAAAAACTGCTTGACAGAAGTTACAGTTTCTATTTCTTAGTATACAATTCTAATCACGTTTGGTAGTTCAATTTTAAAAGTTGTGGTAAATTCTTCATTTTGCTTCCTCATAGGGAAGCATTGCTTTCGGTCCGATTATTGATTTTCCAAAAATTGTCTAAATCAACTCAATTTTACCCAAAAAGTACAAATACGAAGTTTTAGGCCAATGTCCAGATGTGTGTGTGTGTGTGCGCACCCTTAAGAATTGCACACTTAAGCCTTGCACCCTTAAGACTTGCTCCCTTAGGACTTGCTCCCTTAACACTTGCTCCCTTAAGACTTGCTCCCTTAAGACTTGCACCCTTAGGACTTGCACCCTTAAGAATTGCATCCTTAAGAATTGCATCCTTAAGAGTTGCATCCTCAAGAGTTGCATCCTGAAGAGTTGCATCCTGAAGAATTGCACCCTTAAGACTTGCACCCTTAAGAATTGCATCCTTAAGAATTGCATCCTTAAGAATTGCATCCTTAAGAGTTGCATCCTCAAGAGTTGCATCCTGAAGAGTTGCATCCTGAAGAGTTGCATCCTGAAGAGTTGAATCCTGAA